>MEHQ01001920.1:113386-133770 GCA_008828725.1 Saccharina japonica
TTACCCCCCCCCCCCCCCACCCAACAGGATAATATAAGCAAATCATTTTAATGGAAATACATGGAAACAGCGTAATGAGCGCCCCAACTGTTGGAGGTGTCCCTATTAGGAGTAGGAACGGTGCTCCGTCTCGGAAGGGATGCGCGGCCAATGGTCAAATGACTAACCAATAAGGCACATGCCTTACAAGGCACGGCTTATCGTTGGAAGGCCGTTCATGATTTAAAACATATATATCATGGGATTGTTCTCACCTTGATCTACGTATAGTTTGTCAGCTTCGGGTGAAATGAGAAAGCCCCTACACTACAATCAAGTGAAAAAACACAACCTCAAAAAAAAATAGGAGCTACACCTACTACGGAGGACCATAGTAAATAGGACCAAATATTGTTAGTAAAACTAGGTAAATATATAGGTCTTTGTGTGTACCGTAGGTCCCCTATTTACTATGGTCCTCCGTAATAGAAGGAAAAATAGTACGCGCGTCCCCCCCCCCAAAAAAAATATATATAGGGGGGGAAACCCCACCGTACCACGCATCGGATCGGTCCTCACTTGACTGTGCGTGTTCCCATGGCCGAGTAGCTGTGGAGCGCCGCGGGGGCGAAGGTGACCGCGAACATCAGCGAGCCCATCTTCGCGAACGAGCCGGTCCAATTCCACCAGAGGAGCGGGGCGTCGAGCCCAGACTCGACGACCTCGGTCATCCGTTCGGCGTCGGCGTACAGGGGGCTCCCGCCCACGACGAGGCACACCACCGCCGCGATGGCGAAGAGAGAGAACGCCGCCAGCCACCTGCATCTCTCTCTCTCTCTCTCTCTCTCTCTCTCTCTCTCTCTCCCCTCCCCCCTCCCCCCTTCCCCGCCCCCGAAACAAACAAAAAAAAGCCAACGCCGGTGCCATACAAACCCCTCACCTCGCTGGGTATGTACAGGATGAGATGGAAATGTCGTGGCGGACCTCTACCGTAGCATGCATCCCTCTCTCTCTCTCTCCCCTCCCCGCTTCCCCGCCCCCGAAACAAAAACAAAAATGCCAACGCCGGCGTCATGAAAAGCCCCTCACCTCGCTGGGTATGTACAGGATGAGATGGACCACCACCAGAACCTTGAAGCAGCCGGCCACCGGACCCGAAAAGTTGTCGAGGATGTCCCCCTCCGTAGCCGATCGGAAGGCCACGTACCCGGCAAGACCCGTAAAGTAGCACAGCAATGCCCCGGTGAATACCGACATACCGGCGACCGCTCTCCACTCCCTGCCCGAGGACCCCCCCCCCCCACCCACCTAAGGTTGCTGAAGTGCCTGACTAGACACGGGGGCAGCACGAGGATCGAAACGATCAGCGGCGTGACGAAGTAAAAGCTCTGCCACCACGCGCCTGTCACGCCCCCGCTCAACTCGCCGATTATCGAGGTGGTCAATCCACCCACGAGGATGACGTAAGAGCACACCGACCCGAAGTTCTGGAGAACGATCGACCCATCGACGAGGGAGGGCCCGTACTCTCCCAGGGTTCTCGCGGCCACCGCCGTGTACTCGAGGTCTTCGAGCGACCCGCCCGTCCCTCCGTTCTTCCCACTCTCCAAAGCCGACGCCTCCGCTGCCTGTATGAGCACCACCGCCCCGAGCCAGACAGCAGGGCCTGCCCGGTAAGAGAGGGGGCAAGGGTGTTGTGGTTACTAGGAAGGCTCGGCTGATTGCGCGGGACACCCCCCCCCCCCCACCCAACAGGATAATATAAGCAAATCATTTTAATGGAAATACATGGAAACAGCGTAATGAGCGCCCCAACTGTTGGAGGTGTCCCTATTAGGAGTAGGAACGGTGCTCCGTCTCGGAAGGGATGCGCGGCCAATGGTCAAATGACTAACCAATAAGGCACATGCCTTACAAGGCACGGCTTATCGTTGGAAGGCCGTTCATGATTTAAAACATATATATCATGGGATTGTTCTCACCTTGATCTACGTATAGTTTGTCAGCTTCGGGTGAAATGAGAAAGCCCCTACACTACAATCAAGTGAAAAAACACAACCTCAAAAAAAAATAGGAGCTACACCTACTACGGAGGACCATAGTAAATAGGACCAAATATTGTTAGTAAAACTAGGTAAATATATAGGTCTTTGTGTGTACCGTAGGTCCCCTATTTACTATGGTCCTCCGTAATAGAAGGAAAAATAGTACGCGCGTCCCCCCCCCCAAAAAAAATATATATAGGGGGGGAAACCCCACCGTACCACGCATCGGATCGGTCCTCACTTGACTGTGCGTGTTCCCATGGCCGAGTAGCTGTGGAGCGCCGCGGGGGCGAAGGTGACCGCGAACATCAGCGAGCCCATCTTCGCGAACGAGCCGGTCCAATTCCACCAGAGGAGCGGGGCGTCGAGCCCAGACTCGACGACCTCGGTCATCCGTTCGGCGTCGGCGTACAGGGGGCTCCCGCCCACGACGAGGCACACCACCGCCGCGATGGCGAAGAGAGAGAACGCCGCCAGCCACCTGCAAGTTAAGGACGACATCGATAGTTTCGACCAAAAAATACGGACGACGACGTTAGAGCAGCATCGTACCGCCCCCCCCCCCCCTCCCCCCCTTTCGGTCATACGACTACGGCCGTGCACGACATGAGTGCACCCCCCCCCCTTCCCTTTCCCCCCCCGTTGTCCCTATAAATTAGAAGTATTAAAACTCATGGATGGCGTTAATCCCCGCCGCGCTTGGTGCAAGCAATGTCTGCTTCTTCGGTAAAAGCCCGACGTGCTCCGTTCCGGCATTGTGGGGGTGCGTGGGTCTACGGTCATACGACTACGGCCATGCACGCTATGAGTACACCCCCCCCTCTCCCCCCTCCCTGCTCCTCCCGTCCTTACTAATGTTAAGCCTGAAAAATAGCGAATCAACCACGTTTCGGAAAGCGCGAACACTGCGAAAATGGGTGCGCAAGCTCTCAGCGCCAACATGCCCGGACTCAAATCAGAAACGATTATAATTCGTGACGCCTTCCCCCCCGCCCCCGCCCCCAACGTTGGCCTGCCATGTTTGGGAAGCACGAACGCTGCGATATTTGGTGGCGAAGCGATCAGCGCCAACATACTATATACTCGAATTAGAAACGAGAACATCCGTGACCCCTCCCCCCCCCCCCCCCCCGAGCCGACCTTCGCCTCCTCCTCTCTCCCTGCCCCCCCCCCGTTGCCCCAACACGCCTCCTCACGAAAAACACGTCGAGTCGAAACCACCCCCCCCCACCCCTAAGGTTGCTGAAGTGCCTGACTAGACACGGGGCAGCACGAGGATCGAAACGATATGCAGCGCGTGACGAAGAAAAAAGCTCTGCCAACACGGCGCCTGTCACGCCCCCGCCTCAATCGCCGATTATCGAGTGGTCAATCCACCCACGAGGATGACGTAAGAGCACACCGACCCGAAGTTCTGGAGACGATATGACCCATCGACGAGGGAGGGCCGTACTCCCAGGGTTTCTCCCGGCCACTCGCCGTTACTCGAAGGTCTTCGAGCGACCCGCCGTCCTCCGTTTCTTCCCACTCTCCAAAGCCGACGCCTCCCGCTGGCCATGTATGAGCACACCGCCCCGAGCCAGACCAGCAGGCCTTGCCCGGTAAGAGAGGGGCAAGGTGTTGTGGTTACTAGAAGGCTCGACTGATTGCCGGAGGGGGGGGGGGGGGGGTGTGCTTTTGTCATGCATGGCCGTGGTTGTATGACCATGGACCCTCGCATCCATACAATGCCGGGGGGGGGTACTCATGTCATGCATAGCCGAAGTCGTATATACAATGCCGGGGGGAGGGAGGGGGGGGGGTACTCGTGTTACGCATAGCCGTAGTCGTATGACCATAGACCCTCGCACCCCTGCGTACACTGCCGAGATGGAGAACGTCGGGTTTTCACCGACCAGGCAGACATTGCTTGAACCAACAAGCGTGAAGCGCCGTGATGTATTGGGTTAGCCGTATGGACTGTGAGCTGCATCCGGCTTAGAACCGCTTGCGAGGCGGACTTTATTGCGCATGGATGGCACCTTCTAATGAATGGATTGCCTCGGGGTTTTTGGTGGCATGGGAACATTATGAGAAGCCGCACACACAAATCTCGGCCGGCGTTTGTAGAATCAGCCTCAGCCACCTCGAAAAGACCCCCCCCCGCTAGTTTTCTTGACGTGTGTGCGTTATAACAAAACATTCGCTCTCAATAGTATAATAGCCGGCAAAGCTGGCGATAGACTACTAGCTTCTCAGAACGTTTACTGCTGTACGATATTTCGCCTCATAGATGCCAATACCCAATGATTTCCAAGGCTCGCGGTGTAGAACCGTAGAGCCGTGCAGCCTCTCTATTAGCGGAATCGCACGGTGCGGTTCGGGGCCGATTTTCTCAATTTTGGAGGGCTACGGTGCGGCGCGGTACGGTACGGTGCGGTGCGGTGCGGTGCGGTGCGGTGCGGTGCGGTGCGGTGCGGTACGGTACGGTGCGGTGCGGTGCGGTGCGGTGCGGTGCGGTGCGGTTCAAAATCGTGTTACACATCTTACGGTGTGGCGTAATTCGATTAAAACGCGATAAAATCATACCAAAACCGCACTGCATCGTGAGGAAAGAAAAACTCCGTTAAAAGTTAAACACCCTTACGGATAATACCTCCCAGAGGCAATATATAATTAATTAATTTAGCGAAAGAGGGTCTATCCATATAGATACTCTGTAGGTTGTTCGTGGTATGGAGGGGTTGTAATTAATTAGTTTAGCGAAAGCGGGAAAATGAGATCGGGAGGAAAAAAACAAACTCTGTTGAAAGTTAAAGACCCTTTACCCTTTACGGATAATCACGGAGTTTCTTTTCTTTTGAGTATCGACCGGTGGGATTATTCGGTGCCAATTTTAGACTTTTGATGTCAGAATATTCGACGTGGTGTTTCGGATTTCTCTTTCGCTGTTTATAAACCCTACGGTACGGTGCTGCGCGGGTTCGGTAAAACTTTATCGTACCGCACGGCGGTATCGCACTGCAAGGCAAAAAAATAAAATAAAAATAAAATCAAAGCTTGGAGAACAAAACCCCCCCCGAAATTTCCCTGCCGAGAGAAAAAGAGGGAGATATACAATAGCTGCATTGAACGTAGCGCCGGGATACGCCCCGCAGTGTTACGAAGGGGGGGACTAGGTGAGAATGCGTATAGTACGGTAACTCCCCTTTATATACGGTACCAGGTATAAGGTCTACCCTTCGAGGGAAAAATACAACGACTGCTTTTACGGTGGTTTTATTAGCTGCGCGGAAAAACGGAGAGTCGACAAGACAGCAGCAGTACTGCTGTACGAGTATATATGGCGGGTGGGAAGGAAATACGTACGCATCTATGTATGTACAACAGCAGTATAAATGTATAAATACAGACTGAGCTACTCGTATATCTGGTACGTTGTATCTGGCTGGGCGGTCGCTAGCTGAGCTCTTCGCTAGCTCTTCGCTAGCTCTTCGCTCGTTGCTCGTTACTTTTCAACGCTTTTAATGTTTAATCAGTTGGCTGGATGTGGCTGTGTGGCTGTGCCTTACGAGAAACACGTATGGCCGCTAGCTGAGCTCTAGGTCTTCGCTGCTGTTCGCTGCTTTTCACATGTTCTAAGTTCTAACTGGCTGGCTGTATGTAAATATACGGCCCCGGTGGGCTAGCAGGTAACCACGAAGCTTGTTAGCGTCAAGGTCGTGAGTTCGAGCCCCCCCGAGTGCATGCTCGTAGGGACTTTTTCTCGCAATGACATATCTTGACTATTAATAGCTGAAAGCGCGAGAGCGTGAGTTAGCAAAATTCGATGAAGATCGACGAGCATTGGGAAGGCTGAACCCTCTGCGCGATAAAAATCTCAAGGCAAGAACCGTAGTGGGGGAGGAGAGAGAGGAGCCTACTTTGTGACCCCGGATCTGAGTTACGACTAGGGAGGGAGAAAGGCAGAAGTGCGAAGATAATACATGGGATGGGAAAAAAAAAAAGAAAAAGAAAAAACGAGAAAGTACGCGCCAGGTATGGTCGCTATTAATAGCTGAGCTGCTCTCCGCTAGATGTTCGTCACTTTCCGACTGTTTTAATCAGTTGGTTGGCATCACGTATGGACGAAAAGCACGTACAACGTATATACAATACGGTACTATGAAACGAATATCTATACGTGTACGAGTAGTATTCATGTATCAATCGCTAAAGTGCCGTCGCCCCGGTAGAGTAGTGGTCAGCTTCAAAGACTACTACCATTGGTACCCAAGATCGAATCCCACCGTGATGAGAGATTTTGTCTTTATTTGAAAAAATAAAAAGGAACCAATTGCTGAGAGCGCCTTCGTGGCGTGGGTAGGCGGAATCCGACGCAAGTCGACGAGGGAAGAAAGGGCTGAATTTTTCTCGCGATAAAAATGCAAGGCAAGAACCGTAGTGGGGGGGTAGGGAGAAGAGCCTGCTTTGTGACCCCGGATCTGAGTTACGACTAGGAAGGAGAGAGAAAGGAAGGGCGAATATAATAAATGGGATGGAAAAAAAAAAAAAATCCTATTAAAATAGTGGTTGCACAGCGAACGATAATCGAGATCGATATATACGATAACGATGTGTATGTTGTCTTGACATTAAACCCGTTCTTTCTACCCAACCACATCAGTACACCCAGTGTCTTTCCTGATTCCTAATCCTAGAGAGATACAATTTTTGTGATCACAGACTACTGCTGTGAAACAGAGAAAAACCAAAACAAAATAAACGCAAATGAATGGGTAAAGCAAGTGAGATGCTAACGTACCAGATACGAGAACACAACGACACGAGCCGATGAACATAAAAAACAAACGATACAATAAATACTCGATTGTACTGCCGTCAAAATCAATCAGTATACTGGATTGCAGCAGTATACTGTCTCTCCTCTCTACTCTCTCCTCTCGAAACGTATTTAGTGGGTTTCCGTACTCTAGGATGGCGTGTTTCTTGGGGCGCACGTACTATAAAAACTATTGGCGAATATACTGGCCAGGTCAATCAGTAGATTTCTACTGCCAGTACATACTGTGCCAGTGCCCAGCCCTAACTGCTTGTAGTTTGATGTTGATATAGTATATCACACGTCAAATATTTCGTTCAGTATAATGTCAAGCATAAAAAGACCAAAAAAAAAAGCACGGGGCATGCCAGGGGCTTCGTAGAGTAGAGGGCAGTAACACACGTTCGACACTTCGATCTCAGCAGGATGATGACAATAATATCGTGATATTTCGATCTCAGCAGGATGATGACAATAATATCGTGATATTTTCGATCTCAGCAGGATGATGACAATAATATCGTGATATTTCGACCTCAGCAGGAGGATGACAATAATATCGTGATATTTCGATATGCCGAAACTTTCGATACGATGTCCACACACAAGCAGCGTATTCACATTACGGGGGACCAATTTAAAGTAAATAGGACCTACGGTCCACACACAAACCCATATGTGTAACTATTTTTACTAACAATATGTAGTCCTATTTACGGGGGACCATAGCAAATAGGACCTATGGTAGACACAAAAACCTATATATTTCCCCATTTTTACTAACAATATTTGGTCCTATTTTCCTCATTTTTACTAACAATATTTGGTCCTATTTACTAGTATTTACTATGCTCCTCCTGTAAAAGTAGCCCGGTCTTTTGGGGCGCGGCAAGGCCTCTTCGGGCGTTATTATACTGTTTCTAGGAACCCGACGCAAGTCGACGAGGGAAGAGAGTGCTGAAATCTTCTCGCGATAAAAACGCAAGGCAAGTACCGTCGTGGGGAGGGGGGAGAAGAGCCTACTTAGTGACCCCGGATCTGAGTTACGACTAAAGAGGGAGAGAGAAAAGAAGGGCGAAGATAATAAATGGGAAGGAAAAAAAAAAAAAAACAACAAAACGCAGGGGGGGGGGGGGGGTGAGGGGGGAGAAGAGCCTACTTAGTGACCCCGGATCTGAGTTACGACTAAAGAGGGAGAGAGAAAAGAAGGGCGAAGATAATAAATGGGATGGAGGAAAAAAAAAAAAAAAAAAGTGTACGCAGCAGGGCGGCCGTGCAAGGGACCACACCACGGTGCCTTGTTGCGGGGGGGGCGTATAAGGCGGTATCCCGATATAAGGCGGTACCCGGATAAAACACGGTATCCCGATATAAGGCGGCGTCCCGATATAAGGCGGCCAAAGTCGATTGGCCCTACTGGGGAGTGTCACTCGTAACCTGGAATGAATAAGGCGGTTTCCTCCAGTAAGGTGGCCTGAGTTAAGGCGGTATCCCGATACAAGGAGGTCAAAATCACTTGGCCCTACTGGGGAGTGTCACTCATAACCTGGAATGAAGAAGGCGGTTTCTCCCAATAAGGCGGTATGCCGATATAAGGCAGTATGCCGATATAAGGCGGTATCCCGATATAAGGCGGTCAAAATCGCTTGGCGCTACTGGGGAATGGCACTCATAACCAGGAATGAATAAGGCGGCTTCCCTCTACAAGGCGGTCATGTTGCTTTGGCGCACCACGACCTTAATAGGGGACCATATTATAACAGTAATCAGAACCTACGATGGACTCAAACACCAAAATGTCTCCCAGCTACGAGTAAGTCCCATGGTGGGAAGTGGGAAGGACTCTGCTTTCCGCCACCCGCCACCGGGGTTACTTGCCGAACAAGAGAGTACACGACAAACAGTACCTGGTAGTCAAGAAGCCCTTTATTTTGGCCATGGAAGGCTCGCGGCTTATTGTGATGTCAACGTTGAACATACTGTAGGTAGGCTCTTGAAGATTGGTAGTACATATAGGGTTTAGAGTGGCGTTCCTCGCTGAGCACAAACAAACACCGCTTACTGCTGTTGTAGCTGCTACATTCTGAATTTTTCAGAAATAACTCAGTCTGTGGTATTAACCCCCCAATTTCTAAAAACAAAAAACACATGTCGCGCGCTTGTACACACTATAGCAGGTGGTACCGGTTATCGGTAAACTCTAGTAAATGTTTGGCACACCAACTGGTTTGTGTGTACCAACACACATGATAATACGCTTCAAACTTCAGCTCAGGGGCCGCCAGGAAGCGAGGAGGAGCAGGGGGGGGGGGATGACAGACCCACACCGATGGCGTGGGGATGGAGCTTAGTTGCGGCTTAGGTCTTAAGAATTGAACGTAAAGAGGGCATATTGGGAAGAAGGAGGGAGCAAGGACAACAAATGGAGTATTGTGGATAAATCTTGGCGGGAAGCAGACATAGAAGGGTGTTAGACTGTACGCATAGGTTTCCTTGGTTTCCGTGGTTTTCTGCTTTTGGGAATTTTATGAGTGATCAACGCTGAAGATCATGCTGCACATTGTCGGATGGCAAAGATAATAATAATAATAATGTAGAATGCGTACTGAACGATGGACTCTCGGTGTAAAGCTGCGCGACGAATGCTCCTCCTTTTCATGATGCAACATGAAGAAACAAACCTCTGCGTTCGTTCGCGTTTCCTCTTGGTGTAATTATTCCAGACCAGCCAGACCAGGTTGAGTGCACAAACATTCGTAACCTGCATTTATAGCTGAACACTGCTGCTGCTGCTGCTGCTGCTGCTGTTTGGAAACGTGCTTGTTGTATGATCAACATGAGCGCTTTGTATGTGCGTACGTATGAGGATACAAAGTATAGCGTTTCGTATAGGACGAGGCCTCGTCTACGTACGTACGTAGTGTATGTACTCGTGCGAGTACGCGTAGTGCATGCACTACTACAAACAACAGCAGTACGAGTTCGATACTGCTGTGCAACGTGCCGGTACTACAGTACACCACACTGTAGTGTCCGTACATTATTGCAGCAGCAGTAGTACTGAAGTACCCACAGCAACTACGAAAGGGTACATATACAGAGTACCTGGTACAACTGTCAGTAGTACCGCCTGTAGTACCTCGGTAGTACTGCTTATAGTAGTGCAGTATGCTATCTATACTCATACTGTGGTGCGTACGCGTACAAGAGGGCAGGTTCTTCATGGTCGTCGCATCGTTCGCTCCGTTCGTAAAGTGCACTGCTCAGAAGGCCTGTGTGTACGTACGCAGAAGATACAACGTGCCCGCCGAGACAGATCGAAGATATACGAGTAGTAGGTGACGCAGATCGATATATATTCAACAACACCAATAATACACACCTTCATCATCGATCGGCAGCACACAGCCCGAGCGATCAATACCACAACCACCACAACACAGCAGTCCTACTTACAGTGTTCTTCTCTGCCTGATGGCACACTCATTCACCCACCGTTTGCCAAAAAGTAGGACACGAGGGCTGGGATTTCCGGGTGAGCCGACCAGTACTTGCGATCTTCGCCAGATAACAACGCAGATCTTGCTGCGGCCAACGGATCAGCATCATCAAGAAGATCGTCATGAACATGGGTGCTCTCGATATTGGCAGCAGTCACGTCCTCCATGCTATCTGCTGTGCCTACTCGGCGTGCAACTTGAGGTTTGTCGTTCGACTCTGACACGGGCCTGTCCTAGTACTCTGTACTGCTGTGACGAGTTGCCATCATGTAAGTATCGGCAATCAGAGAATCGTTCGTTCACGTTACGTACGAGTACACAACATGTCGTTGTGGCATTTCGACACAGATTTCAGATTTCGCTGAGAAGTGTTTTTTTGAATTTTCAATTTCGATCGTTCAAAAAATGTTTTTCAAGGTTTCCACTGTATAAAAAGGCGTTTGCTGTACGGAAAACCTGTGACAACCCTCCCGCTGAAGAGAGAGGGATGAGGATTTTTTTTTTGTTCGAGGTGGAGAAGGCCACACTCAGGAGCCTTCCCCGAGCAAAAGGCGTGGCTCTTTGCACTACCTCGGCGCTGCCTCGGGCGAAAGGCGCAGATCGCTTCAGGAAACTCGCAGTGATACTCCCTGGCTGAGCAGGGTGCCATCATCGGGAGGCTCGTTGTGCTCGCCGCGGGGGCCCGTTGCTCGGGTCAATAAGTGGTGGAAAGAGGCAAGTGGCAAGCTTTATGTCCACCCTTTTGGTCCCAGGAGAGTCGTTGGAGGTGTTGCCCTGTAGGTGCTGAGTTGGGGCAGCGATGCGACCCCGTAGGCTGGGTGGAGATTTGAACCCAGGCTCGCCAACGGGCGATGATCTCTGGTGTGTTCTGTCTAAGCTCTGCGCTTTCGAGTAGACACATGCGCCGAACACACCCAGGCCTCGTGTTCGTTCCCCGCGGCCTCGTGCGACAGAGAGAGACCAGACAAGACAGCCCTGTGAGGTCTTTGTTGAGGTTGGTTGTGGCGTGGATAGGGAAGCACAGGAGCTTCTGAGTATTTCGGCCTGGTGCTTCTGCGTCGGACGAAAAGCTGCGAGCAAAGTGCCAAGCTTGGGGTTGTCACTGACTCGCGGCTGTCAAAAGATCTGGCCTGCGGTAGTGTTTTCGTTAGTGATTTCTCTCCGCTTGACGAGATGCCGCAACACAAGCTGACACTCTTGACACCCACCCTGCTTGCTTCCTGGTCGTACTCGTAGCCCTTCGCTTCCCTCAAGACCACAGCTGCCGAAAAAATCGGCTCAGCTGTATGATAGAGCCACCATGACCTACCATCGTAGATAATCGAAGCAACTACAGCAGCAGCAGCAGCAGCAGCAGCAGCAACCGCAACAACTCAGCTTTGCTGCATATCTCGGGATTTCGAAAGTTGTTTTTTTACACCACATGCCGACTGGGGGCTTGTACTTTTGTGTGCCTCTCGTTCGATCTCTTATCCTTCCCACAAACACAAAAGCTAACTGCTGTACGTAACACAAAAGCAACGGCGATGTGGCCATGCTGGTGTGTGGCGTCTGTTTGTTTTCGTATTTACCTCTCGTCCACAAAGCTAGCAAACACAACGTGACGTATACCGTGCTCTCGATCCCCCTCCCTCCTTCGCCGCCCCCGCCCGCCTCCCCCCCGACCCTTGCAGGACAAGGATATTTGGACGGTGGTCGCGATCGACTGCTCTACCAGCCAGCACGTAGCGTTGAAGCTTGGGGGGGAGCCGCGTACACGCGGCTCTCTGCCCGCCGACTAGCCTCCACCCTTCCCTCGGGCGAGGACCCTCAAGGATAACATACCACAGAGTGATAAAACTGCCAGTATATCAGTATACTGGCACTCACTGCTGTATTGTACTGGGTTCCTTCCCCTCCCTTCGCCGGAGCTCATACGTAAGAGCGCGCGGTACAAACCAGGAAGGCGTTCTTTAGCAAGTGCCACACGTATCAATACCACAAGGTATCGTTTCCTGTGCGTACATACATACATCAGATCGATATCGGTGTGCAGTTGATACTCTCTCTCCAATCGATATTCAATTTGTAGTCGATATTCTAGTAGTCGATTTCCTTCGATCGATAGCCCCGAGAGTATCGGATAGGTTGGGAAGGTCGGCGTTAGCGGCAGCATGGAGGGAGATGGCGGGAGCGCCAATGAGAATGTGGGACTGGGGGGAGAGGGAGGAGGCNAGGGGGCCGAAAGGAAGAGTTGGGCTGCGTTTTCTCTTACCACTGCTGTGTACTGACTGTTCTACTGTTTGTATGGTCCTGCTTTTTGTGCTGTACGCCTGCTGTGCCGTACGATACCGTGTTCATGTATGTACATACGAGGGAGTACGGCGATATATATAGCGCCGGGTATGTCCGGCTCGTATTTCGTTCTTCGTTTTTCGTACATATCTACGATTCCCGTTTTTTTTTTCTTCTCATGTTCCGTTTTTCGTTTTTCGTTGTTCGTCACGGAGTGCGTATATTTAAAAAATGTACAGCCAGTACCTGGTAGTTCTCTCTTGTTTATGGTTTTTCGAGCATATTTTCGTGTGTGTGTTTTCCCATTGCTGTTTTGTGTTCAATATTTGCGGGCTCTTCACACAAGCAAAACCCGAACCGCGTGGTACCGTATGTATTAAATAAAATTATTATAAATACGTCAGCTGTGAGTATTAAAAAAATTAAAAAAAAAAAAACAGCTGTGAGTTCGAGGATATCGTCGAAGCTCATCTTTGATAGCTGAGTGTTATACTCCGATCGCGCGTACTTATGTATATAACACATACACCTTGGGGGCAGAAGTGGCAAAAAAAAACGGCGAACCTAAAAGGCAAGCAGTGGGGCAAGGGCCGGGCTGCGTGACTCTTCTGTACACCCTTCCCTCCGGCAGCCAACCACAAAACCTCTCGTACCATTGCAGAACGCGACTCCACATCATGAGCTTCTATTAATAGGATAGGCCAGGCTCGAATTATCACACGCAGCAGGGGGGCCTGCTATGGACAGCAGCATCCTACGAGTACTACTATAATACTAATAACTTTAACTTCAGTATGTAAACAAAGGCGTGCGTTATGTGCAGGTTGCACGTGCGAAAGTTTTTGTGCAGGCTGTGTGTGGCCAATTTCATGCTTGCCCGTCGACCCAGACCAAGCCAACCCCAGACACACCTCTAACCCTAACCCTAACCCTAACCCCAAGCCCTTGGGGAGCACGAGGTCGGCAGGGGCAGCCACGCGGCTCCGCCGCGTGTTTTGATGGCGTTTTTCCAAAAAAAAAACATGCGGCACAAAAGGCCAGCCTCACACATTAAAACCAGCATCCTGCACAAAAACTTTTGCAGGTGCAACCTGCACACAGTACGCGTCGTAAACAAAGTGGTTTTCCTATACTTCACGCAAAACTCCAGGCAGACTTTCTCAACCAGTAGAGCAGCGCCAACGATAGTATGCGTTGTCCTGCTGTTCCCCAATGTGATTGCTTAATTTTTGAAGGTTTGGGCGCTTGAACGAAAAGGGCAACCACGGCAACTCGTACGTACAAGGAGCGTTTACTATGTCGTTGCGGTAAGACGGATGCGAGAGCAAGCTCTTCTTGCGTTAGGCGGTTCTTCCTCTCTTTCTCTAAGCAATCGACACGGTCGGAGATGTGCCCAGTTCATGCAGCGTTGCTGACGTACAAACCTCCTACGTATACTGGCAGACCCCCGTTCACTCCAATCACGTTAAGTACTACCACGTACCAGGTATAGAGCAACATTCATCCACAAGATATGAACTCCCGATTTGTGACGTTATGTCGCGCACACTACACTAGTGCCAAGTATAGGGATAAAAAATAAAAAACCACAGCTGTGAGATCTTGTTTAGTCGAAACGGTGCGTATGTGAAATCATATATAAGATAAGATGAGGCACGAGCGGGCGATTTTTTTTATCTGTACCTGTATCGTTTATCGTTACACACACACACTCACCGAACCGCCGGGAGCTTTCTTCTTCTTCCTTATCCGATTCCCGGTCGATTCCTGAGCCGGAGATCGACGCTTGGGGGTCACCCCTCCCCCCCCCCCCCCCCCCGCCTCCAGGGGGCCGAAAGGAAGAGTTGGGCTGCGTTTTCTCTTACCACTGCTGTGTACTGACTGTTCTACTGTTTGTATGGTCCTGCTTTTTGTGCTGTACGCCTGCTGTGCCGTACGATACCGTGTTCATGTATGTACATACGAGGGAGTACGGCGATATATATAGCGCCGGGTATGTCCGGCTCGTATTTCGTTCTTCGTTTTTCGTACATATCTACGATTCCCGTTTTTTTTTTCTTCTCATGTTCCGTTTTTCGTTTTTCGTTGTTCGTCACGGAGTGCGTATATTTAAAAAATGTACAGCCAGTACCTGGTAGTTCTCTCTTGTTTATGGTTTTTCGAGCATATTTTCGTGTGTGTGTTTTCCCATTGCTGTTTTGTGTTCAATATTTGCGGGCTCTTCACACAAGCAAAACCCGAACCGCGTGGTACCGTATGTATTAAATAAAATTATTATAAATACGTCAGCTGTGAGTATTAAAAAAATTAAAAAAAAAAAAACAGCTGTGAGTTCGAGGATATCGTCGAAGCTCATCTTTGATAGCTGAGTGTTATACTCCGATCGCGCGTACTTATGTATATAACACATACACCTTGGGGGCAGAAGTGGCAAAAAAAAACGGCGAACCTAAAAGGCAAGCAGTGGGGCAAGGGCCGGGCTGCGTGACTCTTCTGTACACCCTTCCCTCCGGCAGCCAACCACAAAACCTCTCGTACCATTGCAGAACGCGACTCCACATCATGAGCTTCTATTAATAGGATAGGCCAGGCTCGAATTATCACACGCAGCAGGGGGGCCTGCTATGGACAGCAGCATCCTACGAGTACTACTATAATACTAATAACTTTAACTTCAGTATGTAAACAAAGGCGTGCGTTATGTGCAGGTTGCACGTGCGAAAGTTTTTGTGCAGGCTGTGTGTGGCCAATTTCATGCTTGCCCGTCGACCCAGACCAAGCCAACCCCAGACACACCTCTAACCCTAACCCTAACCCTAACCCCAAGCCCTTGGGGAGCACGAGGTCGGCAGGGGCAGCCACGCGGCTCCGCCGCGTGTTTTGATGGCGTTTTTCCAAAAAAAAAACATGCGGCACAAAAGGCCAGCCTCACACATTAAAACCAGCATCCTGCACAAAAACTTTTGCAGGTGCAACCTGCACACAGTACGCGTCGTAAACAAAGTGGTTTTCCTATACTTCACGCAAAACTCCAGGCAGACTTTCTCAACCAGTAGAGCAGCGCCAACGATAGTATGCGTTGTCCTGCTGTTCCCCAATGTGATTGCTTAATTTTTGAAGGTTTGGGCGCTTGAACGAAAAGGGCAACCACGGCAACTCGTACGTACAAGGAGCGTTTACTATGTCGTTGCGGTAAGACGGATGCGAGAGCAAGCTCTTCTTGCGTTAGGCGGTTCTTCCTCTCTTTCTCTAAGCAATCGACACGGTCGGAGATGTGCCCAGTTCATGCAGCGTTGCTGACGTACAAACCTCCTACGTATACTGGCAGACCCCCGTTCACTCCAATCACGTTAAGTACTACCACGTACCAGGTATAGAGCAACATTCATCCACAAGATATGAACTCCCGATTTGTGACGTTATGTCGCGCACACTACACTAGTGCCAAGTATAGGGATAAAAAATAAAAAACCACAGCTGTGAGATCTTGTTTAGTCGAAACGGTGCGTATGTGAAATCATATATAAGATAAGATGAGGCACGAGCGGGCGATTTTTTTTATCTGTACCTGTATCGTTTATCGTTACACACACACACTCACCGAACCGCCGGGAGCTTTCTTCTTCTTCCTTATCCGATTCCCGGTCGATTCCTGAGCCGGAGATCGACGCTTGGGGGTCACCCCTCCCCCCCCCCCCCCCCCCGCCTCCGAGGGGGCCGAAAGGAAGAGTTGGGCTGCGTTTTCTCTTACCACTGCTGTGTACTGACTGTTCTACTGTTTGTATGGTCCTGCTTTTTGTGCTGTACGCCTGCTGTGCCGTACGATACCGTGTTCATGTATGTACATACGAGGGAGTACGGCGATATATATAGCGCCGGGTATGTCCGGCTCGTATTTCGTTCTTCGTTTTTCGTACATATCTACGATTCCCGTTTTTTTTTTCTTCTCATGTTCCGTTTTTCGTTTTTCGTTGTTCGTCACGGAGTGCGTATATTTAAAAAATGTACAGCCAGTACCTGGTAGTTCTCTCTTGTTTATGGTTTTTCGAGCATATTTTCGTGTGTGTGTTTTCCCATTGCTGTTTTGTGTTCAATATTTGCGGGCTCTTCACACAAGCAAAACCCGAACCGCGTGGTACCGTATGTATTAAATAAAATTATTATAAATACGTCAGCTGTGAGTATTAAAAAAATTAAAAAAAAAAAAACAGCTGTGAGTTCGAGGATATCGTCGAAGCTCATCTTTGATAGCTGAGTGTTATACTCCGATCGCGCGTACTTATGTATATAACACATACACCTTGGGGGCAGAAGTGGCAAAAAAAAACGGCGAACCTAAAAGGCAAGCAGTGGGGCAAGGGCCGGGCTGCGTGACTCTTCTGTACACCCTTCCCTCCGGCAGCCAACCACAAAACCTCTCGTACCATTGCAGAACGCGACTCCACATCATGAGCTTCTATTAATAGGATAGGCCAGGCTCGAATTATCACACGCAGCAGGGGGGCCTGCTATGGACAGCAGCATCCTACGAGTACTACTATAATACTAATAACTTTAACTTCAGTATGTAAACAAAGGCGTGCGTTATGTGCAGGTTGCACGTGCGAAAGTTTTTGTGCAGGCTGTGTGTGGCCAATTTCATGCTTGCCCGTCGACCCAGACCAAGCCAACCCCAGACACACCTCTAACCCTAACCCTAACCCTAACCCCAAGCCCTTGGGGAGCACGAGGTCGGCAGGGGCAGCCACGCGGCTCCGCCGCGTGTTTTGATGGCGTTTTTCCAAAAAAAAAACATGCGGCACAAAAGGCCAGCCTCACACATTAAAACCAGCATCCTGCACAAAAACTTTTGCAGGTGCAACCTGCACACAGTACGCGTCGTAAACAAAGTGGTTTTCCTATACTTCACGCAAAACTCCAGGCAGACTTTCTCAACCAGTAGAGCAGCGCCAACGATAGTATGCGTTGTCCTGCTGTTCCCCAATGTGATTGCTTAATTTTTGAAGGTTTGGGCGCTTGAACGAAAAGGGCAACCACGGCAACTCGTACGTACAAGGAGCGTTTACTATGTCGTTGCGGTAAGACGGATGCGAGAGCAAGCTCTTCTTGCGTTAGGCGGTTCTTCCTCTCTTTCTCTAAGCAATCGACACGGTCGGAGATGTGCCCAGTTCATGCAGCGTTGCTGACGTACAAACCTCCTACGTATACTGGCAGACCCCCGTTCACTCCAATCACGTTAAGTACTACCACGTACCAGGTATAGAGCAACATTCATCCACAAGATATGAACTCCCGATTTGTGACGTTATGTCGCGCACACTACACTAGTGCCAAGTATAGGGATAAAAAATAAAAAACCACAGCTGTGAGATCTTGTTTAGTCGAAACGGTGCGTATGTGAAATCATATATAAGATAAGATGAGGCACGAGCGGGCGATTTTTTTTATCTGTACCTGTATCGTTTATCGTTACACACACACACTCACCGAACCGCCGGGAGCTTTCTTCTTCTTCCTTATCCGATTCCCGGTCGATTCCTGAGCCGGAGATCGACGCTTGGGGGTCACCCCTCCCCCCCCCCCCCCCCCCGCCTCCGAGGCGTGGGATGGGGCGGGGTGGGCTATGGTGCGTTGTGGCTTAGTGTGATGCAATGTGATGGGTGGTGTGATGTATTGTACTGTTGATGTGATCATGTTGATAGTACGTAGTAGTCGTATTGCTCAGGTAGTGCAAGTATTGGTGTGATGTTGCTTTAGTAATCGTCGTAGTATTGATGTAGTGCTGGTCTGATTGTGCCGCTGATGTTGATATAATGATGGTAAGATGTTGACGTGATGATGTCGATGTGCACCCAATAGTGGTGCGCTGTTATTAATGTTAATGGTGTGGCTACCTGGTACATCCTACCATCATTTTTGTACCAGGATTATTACGCCAGCGTGGCATTGAAGAACTTCACACCTCAGAGAGATCTACGGATGGATCATAATCTAGATCATCTACAGATATATCATGATCGAGATCATCTACAGATAGATCACGATCTAGATAATCTACAGATAGATTATTATCTAGATCATCTAGTTCTTCGCCTGCCGTTGTGAAATCCTGTGCAGGATCTGCATAGTGCAGATTCAACCCAGGAAACACGTGCTTGCTATAACAGTACGTTCTAGATCATGCGGATTATAAACGGGCCCCACCCGGCAAGATTAGAGCATGCTTTGGAAATCGATGATATATCTGTAGATGATCTATCTGTAGATCTATCTGCAGATGATTTGTACAAGGTGCAGAAGATGAGGCAACCACGAGCTCACCCCTTAAGGGGGCAGTATAATCCATTCACCGCGTTCTGAGCAACCTAAACATACCGCTATGTCTCTAAATAAAGGCACCGTTTTTATATTAATATGCAATCAAAACTGGTGCTCATATTTCGGGACACAGTCAGTGGTACCAGATAAGTACCAAAAATATTACCCCAAGGTTTTTATCATACGATTTTGTGAGGTGCTCCGCCACGTTTTTTATTCAGAATATCCAAATCGTGCGGCGAAGCAACGCTCGGGTCGTAGCTTTTGCCCGGATTAGGTTTCAGGTTGGGTCGGGACTAAAGTTCAGGTTAGGATTGGGGTTAGGATTAAGGTTGGGTTGGGGCTAGCGTTCAGGTTAGGGTTGGGGTTAGACTTCAGGTTGGATTGGGGCTATCATAGGGTTCAGGTTAGGATTAGGGTTAGGATTAAGGTTGGGTTGGGGCTAGGGTTCCGGTTAGGGTTGGGGTTAGAGTTCAGGTTGGGTTGGGACTATCATAGGGTTCAGGTTAGGATTGGGTTTATGGTTGGATTTGGGCTAGGGTTCCGGTTAGGGTTTGGGCTAGGATTATTGTTGGATTTCGGGCTAAGGTTCAGGTTAGGATTGGGGTTATAGGGTTCAGGTGGGGTTGGGGCTAGGGTTCAGGTTAGGGTTGGAGTTAGAGTTAAGGTTGGGTTGGTGCTAGGCTTCAGGTTAGGGTTGGGGCTAGGGTTCAGGTTAGGGTTGGGATTAGAGTTCAGGTTGGGTTGGGGCTATCATAGGGTTCAGGTTAGGATTGGTGCTAGGGTTCTGGTTGGGTCTTGGCTTAAGGTTAGGGTTTAGGTTGTGTTGGGCCCATCATTGGTTTCAGGTTAAGGTTGGGTTGGGGTTAGGGTTCGGTTAGTGTTGGGTTGGGTCGACACCCTCTCGTGCTTTATTATTAAAAAATAACATGCAAAAACGCACACACACAAACCAGGGCTGGTCACGGGTCATGCATGACCCAACCCGCGAGTTGGATCAGGAGGTCTTCAAAATCTCATACGTGGTGACCCGACCCGCGAACAGCCCTGACAAAAACCAGCCGAAAAACAACCCACAGAACGAAATCTTTTGGGCCCTTTATCTGATATCTGGTATGTTTGAGGATCTGAGACCAGTAAAGCGACATCATTATGCTCTTTGACTGCAAAAAATCACCAAGTTTATTTCAATGGAATTTTGGTGTTGGGTATAAATAATGTACCAGCAAAAATGTATTGGTACAGTTTTCAAAGGGGTTGCCGTACGGATATTAGACGGCTTTCTTACTCGGTACGATGTTATACTCCCTTCCCCGACTGCGCCTCTCTTGCTTTGCCTGACGAGTACTGTACCTATCTGGCCAAGCACGAATGCCTCTCTTACCTAGTGCAAAACCCCCTCCCCTTCTCTCCCCCTCGCCTCCCCCTGCCCCTCCCCCTCCCCCCCCCTCCCCATCCCCCTCACAC
>MEHQ01001920.1:134324-170543 GCA_008828725.1 Saccharina japonica
CCCTTCCCCTTCCCCTCCCTCACGCCCCTCCTCTACCCCATTTCCCTTGTTTAGACGATTACTTGACGGACGAGGATGGGAACGGTCAGCCGTCCTCTAAGCGAGGCTCAGCGGCAATGGCAGCCGCTAACGCGATAGCCTCTCTCGCCGACAGTGGTCGCAACGGTTCCTCTTCATCTCTGTCTTCTGCGGGGATGTCGAGGGGGGGGGGGGGGGGGGGGGGGGGGGGGGGGGGGGGGGGGGGGGGGGGGGGGGGGGGGGGGGGGGGGGTCCCCCTGTGGCCCCGCAGTGTGACTACGTGGTGGATAAGGTCTTGGGGAGGAAGGTCTTCCTTGTGCCGGTGTGTATTTGTGTCGGTTTATGTTGTGGAGATGTGGTGGTTTGGGCTTTTGTTGTTGTTGTTGTTGTTGTTGTTGGGTTTGTGTTCAATGTTTGTGTTTGCTTGTTTTCGTATAAATCATACCAGGGTACGTGTTTTTTGTTGATTGTGTCATGCGTGTTTTTTTGTTTTTGTTTTTTTGTTGTGTAGTTTGTTCTCATGCCTTGTTGCTTTTTTTTTTGTGGCTTCTTACTTTTTTCTTTTTTTTTCTCATGACTGTTGGATGCATGAAGGTAGTGGGGGTTTTGTTGTTGGCGTTGCAGTTGCAGTTGCCGCTGCTGTCGTTGTGTTTTATTGCCATTTCATGGGGGGAAAAAACGAAACCGGGCTTCATGAGTATCGCTCTTTCCGAAAATATAAGGACTGCTTGATTTATTCAGACGCTTTGCTGTTGTCCTCCTTACTATGTGCTGCCCGTGAAACGCCTCCAAAATATGGCACTCTCTCAAGCAACCCCCCGTCCCCCCCCGTCCCCCCACCGCCGTTTTTGCAATGCCCCCCGTTCTCCTACAAAACCTGGTACCATCCAAAACTACCACATAAAAAAACAAAAACGACATGTTGAATGTGAAATACGAAACGTAAAAATGGCGCAGCGGGAGGAGGATGAGGAGCAGGAGGCCCAGCAAGCGGGGGCGGAGGGAGTTCCGGTGGCAACGGAAGGCGTTGAGGGAGGGCGGGGAGAGCCGGTGCGGAAAGAGATGTACCTGGTGAAATGGAAGAACCTGAGCTACCTGCACAACAGCTGGGAGATGTCCACCCATCTGCAGGTGACAAATGCCCACGTTATACACCAAAGTGGTCGGAAATGTAAGGGCCTCATGGGTGTTCGTTCATGTAGATGACCAAAATATCCTTGTATTTTCGGCCAGAGTGGTGACCTTTGGTTGTGTGTTTTGTAGGTTCATGTATTAGATAGATACCTGGCGCGTATCGGTACTACGAGCGTTTTGAATGTTTTCGCCTTGTTTTGTTTTTCGTTTTCGCCTTGTTTTGTTTTTCGTTTTCGCCTTGTTTTGTTTTTCGTTTTCGCCTTGTTTTGTTTTTCGTTTTCGCCTCGTTTTGTTTTGTTCCGTTCTGGTTTGTTCCGGTTTGTTTCGTTCCGATTTTTTTCGTTCCGCTTTTTTTCGTTCCGCTTTTACGCGTAGTCTATTGCTATTAATAGGGACCAGAGTAGGGACCAGAGTAAAGGATCAAGTACGAGTATCGGGTTTCTCGTGTTGCGTAGGTCCTTTTTACTATAATGGTCTCCCTTAATAGATGTTGATGTAGAAGTAGAGAGAGGCATGGAGAGACTGCCAGAGACACCGAGGGAGCACAAACAAAATAATCAACAGTCGCGCGAAACGGCTGTGATGTACGTACTGCTCCGGTTCCTGGCGCGTTGTTCAGAGTACTGCTGTTTCTGCTGCTGATCTCGTGTCTGCTGCTATAAAATAATTTTTACCAGGTGCACTGCTACTCGTACTCTCCGCGTGTGGCTTGCAGTGGTAAACTACTGCTGTATATACTATGAATAGTATATTTTAAAAAGTCGACAGTCCCGGCGAACGGCTGTGATGCAACTGCTGTACTTTGAAGTATAGCGTTTCTTGTTTTTTTTTCCGTGTCTACGTGTCTACTATTCGTGCTCATACTGCTGCCACCTACTTTTACTACTACTACTACTACTACTACTACTACTACTACTACTACTACTACTACTACTACTACTACTACTACTACTACTACTACTACTACTACTACTACTACTACTACTACTTTACTATTATTAATTCGTAATAGCATGTATTCTACGTATTGATACAATTTGTGGTTGACGTGCAGTTTGCAGGACTAGCAGTCTCGAATGTCACTATTCAACGCATCAACCGGTAGTAGAGGCTACCGCTCCTGGTTTTTTTAACCCTTTCCCCTCTCCCCAGTGTCTACTATCTACCTGGTACTATTATTCCTGTTAGCGTGTGTACTACTACTGTTAGCGTGTCTACTATTAATATTGTTGGCGTGTCTACTATTATTAGTGTTGGCGTGCTTACTACCGTGTTGGCGTGCCTACTACTGCTGGCGTGCCTACTACTGTTGGCGTGCGTAATACTGTTGGCTTGTCTATTACTAACAACCACTGGTATTGGCGTCCGACCCGCAGGACCCTCGCAATCCCAGTAACCGTCAGAAGCTGATGCGGTACAACAGCAAGATGGAGCAGGAGTACGGCGCCCAGTGGAGAAAGCTCCTGGAGGACGAGGACGAAGAGGAGGGGGCTGCCGAGAAGGTGTCACCAATCAAATAAGCCTTACTGCTCATATAGCAACCCATATGAACGCGCTATACACGCAAATGCGTCCCTTTAAAACTTATTTTGGTTTTTTATATACCAGTGTGTTTTTTCGTCCTCTAAAAACTTGCACACCTACGGACAGATAGATCACCTACAGATCATGTATATCATCTACAGATAGATCATTTACAAATAGATGATCTACAGATATATGATCTAGATCATATCCTGCCGTTAGGAAATGTTGTGCAGGATCTGTGTAGTACAGATCCAACCCAGGAAACACGCCCTACTGCTCAGTACGGGATTTATCACGCAGGTTTTGTACGGCTCCCACCCGGCAACATGGAGCTAGATCGTACAGTTGAAGAATCCCTCTGCCCTGAAATATCTAGATCATGAACAGGGAATCGATGATGTATCTGTAGATGATCTATCTGTAGATGATCTATCTGTAGATGATCTATCTGTAGATGATCTATCTGTAGATGATCTATCTGTAGATGGTGTATCTGTAGATGATATATCCGAGGTGTAAAAAAACTAAACTTGTCTCGTGTATGAATCACTAAACAAACAGTACGACGTATTATATATACTCGTATACTCGTAGCTCGTAGTCTACATGATTCTAAAAGGGTCAACTTTTTTTTTTTGTTCTTCGTTTTTTTTTCTCGTTTGTGCGGCGGCCGCTGCAGGAGTACTTCCCTGCGGACATGGTGGAGGTGCAGCGGATCATCACGTGCGAGGTGACGAACACGAAGCACGAGGCCGTCCTGAGGAGGGAGAGGCACAAGCTGCTCTCCGGAGATCTCGACTCGTCCTCGTCCAATCAGGTGGGTTCTCCCTACTATTCAAAGATGTCGGGAGACATGTCAAGCAAGGCAAAACATGCGATGTCAAGGGTGTAGGGCCGAAGTGTACCACACTAAAACCTAGTAGTTTGGTGTCAGTCACGGCATGTCAAGACAGAGCTGCTGTCTGTCAAGGGTTGAAAGTCCTGTCTCCCCGACATCTTTGCTACCATTAGTAGTGTTGGATTTCGAGCGATATTTTGAGCTGTACACGATACCGACGAACAAAAAAAACGAATTGATCTGGTATACGATTTCGATATTCGGAATTGTGCCTGGTACGTACACCGAAGGTATCATGTCGTTCAGTAGTGGGAGAGGAGAGAGAAGAGCCTACTTTGTTACCCCGGATCTGAGTTACGACTAGGAAGGAGAGATCACATATATAGGGGGATACATACACTCGAATACACTCTCCGCCTCCGTTGGTCTCCATTGAGTATGAGAGAGTTCCTTCTTTGATCGGACGTGCGCAAAACTCGCAGTCTGTTGACCAGAACAGGACGATGCCGCCCTCCCGCGCACGCAGCGTCCTTGAAGGTGGCAAAGCAGCAGCAGCAGCAGCAGCAGCAGCAGCAGCAGCAGCTGCAGCTGCTGTGCCGGCCGGCCGCCGTCAGTTACGAAAAGCTGCAAGTAACACCGACCCCAGTTTACGTTAACGTAATGCTACTTATATTTTCTTGTTTTATTGCTATGGCATGTTCCCCCGTGACGGCTATTAATAGTACGGGGGATATATAGTAAATAGGACCTTCCGTACACACAAAAACCTATATATCTACGTATTTTTACCAACAACATTTGGTCCTATTTACTATGGTCCTCCGTAACAGTAACCCTTCTGATGTTGTACACCCCGTATCTCTATCGGTCCCTGGCTTCTGTCCCCGACGTGCTTGGCCGGACTTTATATCCCCGATGTTTGTTCCTCAGGACGGGGAAGCCGGCGAAAACTCGCGGTCTGGATCGCAGAACCAGTCGGGGCACCGAGATGCCAACGCCGTGGGAGACGACCTCGGAGGTACGTTGTTATTGTTGTTGTTGTGTTGCACAGGTGGGGGTGTTGTTCTTGTTGTTGTGTTGCACAGGTGGGGGTTTCCCCTCCGGGATGTGGTTGGCTTAAATCCCGGGGGTTTCGCGAGTAGAAAAGGGGGACCATCACCAATCAGGCGTTCCTGTTGAGGGACCCTGAATATCGATTGCTCTAATGCTGTATGGCAGGATGAGGTGTATGTAGGGCTGGGCACTGACACAGTATGTACTGGCAGTAGTAATCTACTGGCGGTAGTAATGTACTGATTGGCCTGGCCAGTATATTCGCCAGTATGTTTTATGTTACGTACGCCCAAGAAACACGCCATACTATAGTACGGAAACCCACTAAATGTGTTTCGGGAGGAGAGAGTAGAGAGAAACAGTATACTGCTGCAATCCAGTATACTGATTGATTTTGACGGCAGTATATTCGCTACTGACTGAGTCAGCCAGTGCCCAGCCCTATAGGTATATATGACGGCGTGTGTTTGTTCTTCTACGCCTTGACCGACTCTTTCATAGCACTCTGTCCCGAAATAGTATCACCGCTTTTATTGAATATTTGTGTTTAAAATGTGCTTATGTTTCGGGACAAGAATGGTACCGGTACGTCGGACGGGTCATGATATTACGGAGGACCATATAGTAAATAGGACCAAATATTGTTTGCAAAAATACGGGAATATTGTTTATATAGGTTTTTGTGTATACCGCAGGTCCTGTTTACTATGCTCCCCCGCAATACATATACCGTCTACAGATAGATATATAGATCGTCTAAAGATAGATACATAGATCGTCTACAGATAGACATATAGATCGTCTACAGATAGATGTATCGCCTACAGATATATATATATAGATCGTCTACAGATAATGTATCTACAGATAGATATATAGATCGTCCAAAGATAGATACATAGATCGTCTACAGATGGATATATAGATCGTCTACAGATACAGTAGGTGTATCGTCTACAGATAGATATATAGATCGTCTACAGATAGATGTATCGTCTACAGATAGATATATAGATCGTCTAAAGATAGATACGTAGATCGTCTACAGATAGATATATATATATATCGTCTACAGATAGATGTATCGTCTACAGATAGATATGTCGCCTACAGACATATCATCTAGACGACCTAGACCCTAAACTGCCATTGTGATGTGCGGGATATCTGTACGTATATCATACAGCAGTACAGATCCGAACCAAAGAAACACGTCCCACTACGACTGCATATAGATCGTGCAGAATATATACTATGTCCCGAAATATAATCACCATTTGTAAATTATTTTTAAATCCAAACGGCGCTTATATTTCGGGACATAGTGGTATACGGCGCCCACCCGACATCACAAGGGCTATTAGATCCTACGTACGTACTGATGCAGGAACAAGATCTGCCCTTGAAATATAAGTGGACCATGAAGCGGTGGTCAATTATTTTTCCTACGACTGTTTAAAGCAAGCATGGGAATAAGCGAGGCCTCTAGCTCCAGTCGGCGGGCCACGCCCGGGGTATACGTAGTTCCCTGGCGAAGCTCAGACTTATCAGACTTAGCGCGGTGTATCCTACTGTTCCTTAACCCCCCCTCCATCCCGTAGAGTACACCCCACCCCCATCACGTAGTGTTTATGGCAAGGCACCCACGAGGCAGTTACATATTGCTCCCATTGCTGTCTCTGAAAGTGACCACACCGGAAATTAAATTAACTCATTGAAGCTGTCATCCTTATGCAAGTTCGCCTCACAAGCGGTTCTGACGTATATAGTAGGATGCAGCTCACCCTTCATACGACTCGCCGAACACCTCACGGCGCTTCGCGCGTGGTGTTAGCAACGCCTGCCTGGTCGGTGAAAATCCGACATGCTCCGTCCCGGCATTGTCGGGATGCGAGGGTCTATCGTCATACGTACGACTACGGCCATGCATGCATATGAAGTACACCCCCCCCGACATGCTCCGTCCCGGCATTGTATATAGGGATGCGAGGGTCTATGGTTATACGACTATTATAGGCGATGCTTGAAAATGAAGTACACCCCCCCGGTGCTCCGTCTCGAAAGGGATGCGTGGTCAATGACCAAATGACTAAGGCAAGCAACACATGAGTACGCCCCCCCGCCACTCGCTGCGTGAGCTAGACAACCAGGGTGCCGTTTTTTTTTTTTTTTTTTTTTTGGCGGTCACCAAGCTGGCGGTCGAGTAGATCATTTGTGCGGGTGGAGAACTTTGCTCCGCACAAGGGAATGTCGTATCAGTAGTGTTAATATGGTCAGGCATTCGCGGAGGCAGTTACATACATAGTAAAACCCATTGCTGTCTCCGGAAGTAGCCACAACAGAAATTAAATATAACTCATTGAAGCTGTCGTCCATATGCAAGTCCGCCTCAGAGGCGGTTCCTAGCAGGATGCAGCTCACCCTCCATGCGACTCGCCCAATACCTCACGGCGCTCTCGCGCTTGGTGCAAGCAATGTCTGCCTGTGGTTTGAAAACCCAGCGTGCTCCGTCCGGCATTGTAGGGATGCGAGGGTCTATGGTCATATGACTACGGCCGTGCACGACATGAGTACACCCCCCGCCCCTATAAATATATTATATTTATAGGTTGGGTTGGCGTCGGTTTGCAACGACGCTGTAAAACACGCACTCGCTGCGTGAGCTAGACAACCAGGGTGCCGTTTTTTGTTTGTTTTTTGGCGGTCACCAAAGCTGGCGGTCGCATAGATAATTTGTGCGGGTGGAGAACCTTTGCTCCGCACAAGGGGAATGGTCGTATCACGTAGTGTTAATATGGTCAGGCATTCGCGAGGCAGTTACATAGTAAACCCATTGCTGTCTCCGGAAGTAGCCACAACAAAATTAAATTAACTCATTGAAGCTGTCGTCCATATGCAAGTCCGCTTCAGAGGCGGTTCTTAGCAGGATGCAGCTCACCCTCCATGCGACTCGCCCAATACCTCACGGCGTTTCGCGCTTGGTGCAACAATGTCTGCCTGGTTGGTGAAAACCCAACGCGCTCCGTCCCGGCATTGTAGGGATGCGAGGGTCTATGGTCATATGACTACGGCCGTGCACAACAATGTACAGAGTACACCCCCCCCCCCCCCTCCCCCCCGCCCGAAGGGATGCGTGGTCAATGTCAAATGACTAAGCAAGCAACAAATGAGTACGCCCCCCCCCCTCCCCCCTCATCCTCCCTGTCCCCCCTCCCCCGCCTCCCCCCCCCCCCTGACGTTATTTGATTGTTGGTACGGCGCGCAATACCACAGGGGAAGTGCAGAACGTGACTGAAGCACCGCGAGCACCGGGCGCGGAGGATGAGGACCCCGACGACGTTGTGCTGTACCTGGTCAAGTGGAGGGGGTTGCCCTACGACCAGTCCTCGTGGGAGCACTTCAGAGACATCCGGTTTGCCTCGGACCAGATCCTAGACTTTTGGGACTTCTGCCGGCCTCGGCCGAAGCCCCCCCCCCCCCCCCCCCCCGCCCCCCCGCCCCGCCCACTTGCCCAACACCTCACGGCGCTTCGCGCTTGGTGCTGTTGCGGGGGACCATAGTAAACACTAGTAAATAAAACCTACGGTGCACACAAAAACCTATATATTTCCCTATTTTTACGAACAATATTTGGTCCTATTTACTATGTCCCCCCGTGATAGCAGTATCTGTCTGGTCGGTCAAAAACCCGACATGCTCCGTCCCGGCATTGTAGCCTCCGTCCCGGCATTGTAGGGATGCGAGGGTCTATGGCCATACGACTACGGCCATGCATGAAAATGAAGTACCCCCCCCCCCCCCCCCCCCCCTCCCGGTACCGAATATTTTTGTCGGTCCACCCGTGGGAGCTGTTACGACCTTGGGGTTTGCCGTTGCGGTAGTGGTCCCTTTTTAGTGCCGGTGGTCCCTCTATAGTGCCGGTGGAGTAGTGCCGGTTGCCCGCTATAGTGCCTGTGCCGATGGGATTGATCAGCGTGGCAGTGTGCGGAGCCTAGTGCCTGTTGCCTCTACAGTGCCGGTTGCCTTCATAGTGCCGGTTGCCTTTATAGTGTGGCAGTGTGGGAGCATAGTGCCGGTTGCTTCTATAGTGCCGGTTGCCTTCATAGTGCCGGTTGCTATCATAGTGCCGGTTGCCTCTATAGTGCCGGTATTGTTGGCTGGCGCATATATACCGGCACTATATAGGGACCACTACGACTTTAAAGTAGCACTTTTTTGTTGTTGCCTTCTGAGGCAAATGTTATCACCCGGTGTGATATGTATGTCCCAATGTTGCTGACGGACGGAGCTTCTCAAATGAGGCACTTTATCACCCGGTGTGATAGGTATGTGCCATTGGTGCGGTACAGTATTTGTTTTGGATAGTTACCCGTCGACCATGGGAATGCTCCAGGCGTCGGACACATCATCTACAGATAGATCATCTACATACAGATGATCTACAGGTAGATAATCTATAGATCGATGATCTACAGGAAGATCATCTACAGATAGATCATCTACAGATAGATCATCTACAGATAGGTCATCTGCAGATAAATCGTCAACAGATAGATCATATTGATCCTATTAATAGCCTGCCGTTAAGATATGCTGTCCAGGATCTGTATAGTACAGACCCAGCCCAGGAATGTATCTTGGTCTGCCGGGCATGTGAACGATATATACCACCAGGCACCGTGATACGGCCTGCGCTGCGATACCGCCACCCCCCCCCTTTCCCCCCCCCCCCCCCCTACCACTACGGCCGTGCACGACATGGGTACACCCCCCTCCCCCCTACCACCCCCCCCTGCTCCCCTGCCACCGAATTTTGACATGGTTTCGCCAGGAAATGGCCAAGGTGGAAGCGCAGCTGGCGGCGGGAGGCAAGGGGGGAAGCGGCAGGGGGGTGAGGGGAGCCGGAGAGGGGGACGGGCGGGGGGGGGGGGGGGGGGGGGGGGGGGGGGGGGGGGGGGGGGGGGGGGGGGGTACTTTAATTTCATGCATGGCCGTAGTCGTATGACCATAGACCCTCGCATCCCTACAATGCTGGGACGGACCATGTCGGGGTTTTCACCGCACCGACCAGGCAGACATTGCTATATAGCACCAAGCTCGAAGCGCGGGGGGGGGGGGTCTGCTACCGTCGGTGTTTTTGTGTTTTATGTATAGGAGTATGTTCGTACTGAAGCATATTCTCTGTACCGAAATATAAGGACCTGTTGTACATTGATATTGTACTCGAAACGGTCCTTATATTTAGGGACAGAGTGGCCCTTATATTGAAGAGCAGAGTGGTCCTTGTTGTGTTCCTTTTGTTCCTGTTTTCTTACGTACTATTAATGCTCTCTTGTCATATAGCGAGTCTGCGCGTGACGGTGGAAGCTGCACGTACTGTAGCTAGCTCTGCGAGTCGATGGCGTTTTTTTTTTAATCGCAAAGCCTTGGGCGCGGTGACGGCGGTGGTGGTGGCGACGGGCGTCAGCTTTACGTGATACGTTGATATACTGCAATATTCGTTTTTTGTAATCCCCCCTGCGTCTTTTTTGTACCAGGTATTGTTTTGGTGTGTGCGGCGTCGCTCATGCGCTCCAACCCTCCCCTCCCCTTCCCTGTTTCCTCTCCTTTCTTCGCTTTTTTCTGTCTATGTCTCTCCCTTTTTCTCACTGTCCCGCCCGTTATCCCCCCCCCCCTCTTCTCCTCCCCTCCCCCCCCCCCCCTCCCTCCCTCCTCCCTCCTCCACCATCCGGCTTCATTTGTGCCATATCGATACCACCACTTTCGATAACGGCCGTTACACACCCCCTTACATACAGCTGCGCGTGCGCGACTTCACGAAGCTTGTGGCGAGCCCCGTGTTCGGCATTACAGCCGCAGAGCAGGCGGCTAAGGGTAAAGGGGGGGGGCTGGACGGGGATAGAGGCGACGATGACGATGATGACGAGGAGGAGGAGGAAGGGGACGGTGGGGCGGCTCCACCAGCACCAGCGGCCGGGGGGCTGATGCTCAGGGACTACCAGCTGGAGGTGATGGGTTTGCTTTTTCTTGTGCTTTGTAGGGAAGGGGGGGGGGGGGGAGAGGGGGACCGCAGGCGGGGGGGGCTGATGCTCAGATATTATCAGCTGGAGGTGAATGGGTGGTTTTGCTTTGTTTTGTGTAGGGGAGAGGTGTTCGTGTGGTGTACGCGGGTACTTTTTTGGTGCTTGCCTTAGTCATTTATGTCGTTGAGGGTAGGGGGGGGGGGGAGGCGGTGGGGGCAAGCGGTGGGGGAACCAGGTAGGGGGGGGGGAGGGTTGTTTTCGTTTTGTGCAGGGGGAGGGGGAGGGGGGGGGAGGGGGAGGGGGGGGTAGGGGGAGGGACTGGTGCTTAGGCACTATATACCAGCTGAACGTGATGGCTGAACGTGATGGGTCGGTTTTGGGTTGTTTTGCGTGGCGGACGGGGGGGTACTCATTTGTTGCTCGCCTTAGTCATTTTACCATTGACCACGCATCCCTTTCGAGACGGAGTGGCGGACGGGGAGTGGGGTAAGAGTCTGTGGGTGTGTGTGTGAAGCTGATGGTCAGGCCCTACCAGGTGGAGGTGATGAGGGGGGGGGGATCCCGTCCTCTCCTGGGGACTATAGACAGTTATTTCCCCCGAGCCATACATAGTACTAACACCCCTCCGAGCAGAGACGGTTACCACGTTGAGCCAATTGCCAGCGATGTATTACGAGCGCGCTAGGTGTATACACACATCAGCGTGTTCGCGTATGAATTTGTTTGTGTGTGTTATTAGGGCGTGTATGTGTAGATAGGTATGTTAATGCTTCGTATGTGGATACGGGGTTGTTGTTTGTTGTTGTTCTCGCGTTTAAGCTCATGGCACTGAGCGAAGCCCATGGCCTCTGGGACAGGCATCCACTATTCCTGGAGAATCAGGGAAATCTACGAAAACTGTCCTGAGGCGGGGTGTGGTACTGTATCACACCCGGGTAATGAGCTACCACCCCCATACTGTAATCAAGATAATAAGATACCCCCCCCCCGCTGTTCTATGATCACACGACTACGGCCATGCACGAATATCGAGCACACCCCCCCCCCCTTGACAACGGTGAGAGTGCAAAGCCATCATTCTCGTTGCCCCTCTAAGGCGTGGCCCTTCTAAGGCGTGGCCCTCCTAAGGCGTGGCCCATCTAAGGCATATGTTTTTGGAGAAAAATCGGTGGAAAGTTCGCCCCGGGGTGTGTTGGTCATTCTTGCGTGTTGTATGTACGGTACGGAACGGTACGGAACGGTACGGAACGGTACGGAACGGTACGGAACGGTACGGAACGGTACGGAACGGTACGGAACGGTACGGAACGGTACGGTACGGTAAGTGTGTGTATACGCGCGTGTGTTGAATTCGTGTACAGTAGGGTACCCCGATTCAAGAGAGAGCACGCTGTATATGATAATTATACGGTGAACAGAGAGAGGCCAAATCGACTGGACCCACCTACACTAAAAACTATAATTTTCCGACTGTGCATAAGAGAGAACGCTATTACGGTGGACCATAGTAAATAGAACCTGCGGCAGACACAAAAACCTATATATTTGTCTATTTCTACTAACAACATTCGGTCGTGTTTACTAGTGTTTACTATGGTCCTCCGTAATAGTCGAGACAGGTGTTCGTTTATTCCTGTACCACGCCTCTCTTAATCGAGGTATCATACGTAACCACTGCATATATATATATTGTGTCTTGGCGTGTTGTCCAACGCGTTGCCTCTTCTCTCCCCTGGTGGGGGGCTGTGCTGTGCTGTGATGTGCTCTGTTGTGTGGATTGTCTGTGTGTGCGCGCTTGCTATTATAAGGGCGTGAACTGGCTCCTGTGGAACTGGTGGAACAACCGGTCTTCCATCCTCGCCGACGAGATGGGGCTCGGCAAGACCATCCAGACAGTCGGCTTCCTGGACCAGCTGTGGAACGTGAGCGGTTATTTTACAGGCAGCAGATCGATCGTTTGAGTAGGCGCCGACTTAGTGCCTACTACCCCCTCTATGCTGCGGACCACATCCGTAAGGGGGGTAAATAGCTAGTCGAATGGAGGTCAAGCGAGAGAGATGGCCATGAAGGCTCGCGTGAAACTCGAATTAGGAAAATCATCGAGAGACGTATGTAAGTGTTGGGGGCCGTTGGGGACCGAGATTATGCCGACGTGGTTCGACCAGGAAAAATAAGCAGTTGTTTGATGGTGTTTCGCGATGTACACGCCTAGACTGCTGCGTTGTTGTTGTTGTTGCCATTCTTCCTTCTTGTTTTTTTGTTCCGCCATGCGAAAGACAGTGAGCAGCATAATGTTATAAACAATTTCCAGAAAGAAAAAGCAAACCAAGCTACAAAAAAAAAGTGAATACTAATTTGAAAAAAAACGCGTCAACTGCGATGATATCGTTTTTTTTCCCCCCTCGTGGGTCATCTTTGCAAACTTGGTGTTATGTTTACTTCAATTGCGCGTACTAATAATACGTACAGGGTGTGTGTATATATATTGTCGTAGTTCCTGCTGTCGTTGCTACTATGCTGGTGCTGTTGTTGTTGCTGCTCTCATGGTTTTGCGCGACCTCGTTACCCCTGTTCTAACCATCATCCCCCGCCGCCGCCGCCTCTGCCGGTCTTTGTGGGGTACTCTTGGCTCTTTTGCGCTTGTCCAGAACAAGTTCACGAGGATAAGGGGCCCGTTCTGCATAGTGGCGCCGCTCTCTCTCGTGGCGCAGTGGCAGAGCGAGGTGGGTTTCGACTGTAGGAGGGAGGCGGCATTTTGTTTGCTCAACGAAACGACGACCTCAATCGCGGTCCAATCTTGTCCCCGTGTCGCTAAATTGTGTCATACTATACCACACCATATCATACTATACCATACCAGGTACCATACAATACCATACCATACCATACCTATACCGTACCATACATACCACACCATACCACGCCATACCATACCATACCATATCATACCATACCATACCATACCACACCATACCATACCATACCACACCATACCTTACCATACCATACCATACCTATACCTTTTACCGGGTGTTTACAGATTGCGACGTGGAGCCCGGACATGAACGTGATCGTTTACCACGGAAACGGTAGCTCGAGGGCGTTGCTGAGAGAGAGGGAGTTCTGGCACGACGAACCGTTCGTGAGCAAGGACCAGTCGAAGAAGCTTCGCCAGGCGGGACGGGTGAAGTTTCACATCCTCATCACCACGTACGAGGTGGCGCTCAAGGTGGGTTTGGTATGGTTTTGTTTGGTTTTGGAGGATTTTTTGCGTTGGGAGGGTGGGGATAGGGTGAGGCGTGAGGGTGGGGGTGGGGGTGTACTAATGTCGTGCATGGCCGTAGTCGTATGACCATAGACCCTCGGATCCCTACAATGTCGGGACGGAGCACGTTGGGTTTTCACATGGGGTGTACTTCATATTCATGGATGACCATAGTCGTATGGCCATAGTTTTCACGGGGGGGGGGGAGTTAAGTTTTTGGTTTTTGGTTCTGGAGGGTTTTTTATTTTTGGGTGGGGATGGGGGGGTTGTAGGGGAAGTGGGGGAGGGGGGGTTCCACATCAGGTGGGAGATGTATGAGGTGGCGCTCAAGGTATGCTTGCTATCTTTTTTGCTTGGTATGGCCGGTGGTAGTGTTAGCGTTGGTCTTTATTTTTGAGGGTTGGTGTTAGCGTTGGTCTTTTATTTTTGAGGCTTGGCGGGTGGGGCGGAGGGGTGGGTGGAGTGGCGGTGGTGTTGATGGTGTTGGTGGTGTTGGTGTTGGCCATATTGTTGTTATCATCGTGCTGCCTGTACCTAGCTGCTCACCGTCTCCCGCTACACATCTACACGTGTATTTGTTGCTGCCGTCTTGTGTTTTGCTACAACCTGGGGAAATGTGATTTCCTGTTGACTGACGAACTCGATCCGGATTTGTTTTTCACGACAACGACCCCCCCCCCTCCCATGACCCCATTTTTCCCCGAATGGATGACGGATGCAGGACGTCCGAGAACTTTCCCGCATCCACTGGAAAGTTCTGGTGGTGGACGAAGCCCATCGCCTCAAGAACTGCGAGTCCAAGCTGTTCCAGGAGTTGGGATCGCTCCCCAGAGACCACAGCCTGCTGCTCACCGGAACTCCTCTCCAGAATAGGACGGAGGAGGTGTGTGCTTTGTCAGCTTGTTTTGCCTGCTTGTTTTGCCTGCTTGCTTTGCCTGCTTGCTTTGCCTGCTTGCTTTGCCTGCTTGCTTTACCTGCTGGCTTGCTGGCTTGCTGGCTTGCTGGCTTGCTGGCTTGCTCTGGTTGCTTTGATTGCTTTGATCGTTATTGTCTTGCTTTGCTCGCTTTGCTGGCCGTGCTTGCTTTGCTTGCTTGCTTTACTGTTTTACTGCTTTCGCGTTTACCCTTGCCTTCGCTTTCCGTAGTCACTTTCTTATGGCTGTATTGTCGCTGTACTGCCGCGTTAGTTCCGCTTCTATGCGAACATCGCTGCATGGTGGTTTCCCCTGATATTTTCCCCTATCCATAATATTTTTCCTGGGTCTTGTCTGTGGCCGTTTCCTCCTCTGTTTTGTCGCGCGTGCCGTGCAGCTGTGGGCGCTGCTGAACTTCGCCGACGGGCACCAGTTCTTCGACCAGATCGGCTTTAAGGAGCAGTTTGGAGACCTCAAGGGTTCTTCGCAGGTGTGCCCCCTCCCTCCCTCCCTCCCTCCCTCACTCAATGCCTTCTTCGATCCCTCCCTGCCATCCCTCAATCCNAAAGAGGCCCTTCTAGGGGTGGTGGCTTATTATTTTCCAAGGTCCTCACATGAGGAGCTAGCTTAACATCTCTCTCGCGCAACCCGAACGAGGTTTCTCTGTGCGCTATCTAGGGAGGGACCATAGTAAAAAGGACAAAATATTGTTCGTAAACATAGGGAAATATGTAGGGGTTTTTTTGTACCGTAGGTTCTATTTACTATGGTCCCCAATACTAGTCCTAAAAACAATACCAGGTAGCTGCTCACTGTATGACAGTATAAGGTCAAATGGTCCCAGTGACAAAATACTGCCTCAGGAGGCAAAAACTAACTGCAACCTTGTAAGGGTGGCGGCTTATACCGCTCTGGCCGTAAATATAATCCACGTTTAGTCTCTGGTATCAACATCACAACGGTGACTATATTCGCGGCCAGAGTGGCTGGCACACACCTTAACCCCCGGTTTTTCCACTGCAAAAAAATAAATAAAATCCTCTGCTCTGTTTCCAAGTTTATGTGCCCGCAAAAACCGCGCGAGCAGAGATTGAATGGGGGGGGTTCTGACGAAAAATTAAAAATTGCAAGCCAGACCCAGACCATTACAACCCAAACGCAAGCAGAACAAACAAAACACACAATAAGGTACCAGGAAGCATATCAATTGGACTCTGATATGATGTACCAGGTATCAAGCAGGGAGTATATTCCCGGTCCGAGTGGTAGGCGGGTTTTATAACGTAAGTAACTGGCAATGTAGTTTGTACCAGGCGCTTTACATGCCATCAGACTCGTAAGATACCTCCTAGAAGATGAGCTGGAGCGATACCGTATAGTACAGGACAGCTACAGTAATAAGAAAACAGGAAATCTGGTCCAGGCTGGATTTCTTATTCGGGAGAGGGTGCTTTCTACACAAATTTCAAGATAACGACTCCCGAATTTCGTATTTCCTCCAAATCTCAGCCTGGCTTTCATATTATCACGCCTGTTTCTTATTAGGTGTCCTGTACTGTAGTATGAAGAAAAAAAGGGGAAACACTCTTTGTTTGCCCCCATCGTTTCCATCATCAACCCTGCCAGTGATGGAAGAAAAAAAAAAAATCACCTGTTGTTTAAAAAACACCAAACAAAACGCACAAAACAAACCACCAAAAGCCTGGCAATTTACACATACGATACGGGGTTTCCATACCTTCCCCGAGGCGTCGACGAGCAAACAAACCAACAAAAGCCTGGTAATTTACACATACGATACGGGGTTTACATACCTTCCCCGAGGCGTCGACGAGCTGCTTGTGCACATTGGCCCTGGTGTGGAGCTCGTCAGGAATCTCGCTCAAAATGCGCTCCTCCACTCCGCGGTTGAGAAAGGGGTGGTTGCAGCACTGACCGACGTCACAAGTCCAAGCCGATGCCATGACCATGGTTGCAAAAAGGAGGGGAGGGGAGGGGGGGAGGGGATGGGCGGGGCAGGGCAGGGCAGGGGCGGGGGCGGGGGGGGGGGGGGGGGTGTACTCGATACCCATGCATGGCCGTAGTCGTATGACCATAGACCCTCGCATCCCTATATACAATGCCGGGACGGAGCATGCCGGGTTTTCACCGACCAAGCAGACATTGCTAGTCGGGGTTGGGGGAGGAACAAGACACATATGGATAAACATCACGAGATAAATACGTACTCGAAGGCCGTGTGTGACAGTACAACACGTGAGACAGCGAGAATGACAAGGCTGATGCAGCCTAAACCAGCACAGTACAGTGACACTACCGCTACCCTCCCCCCCCCCCCCCCCCCCCCCACCCAAAAAAAAGCAAAAATAATATCTGTAGAAACCCCGGTCTCACCTTCCTAAGCTCCATCATGATGTTCATGAGAGAGGGGGCGTGGACGGGGCGAGCCCCCTTGAAGAGAAACTGCGTGTTCTTTTCGTAGATGGCTCGGTAGAACTGACGCTGGACAGGCGTAAGGCTAACCTCAACGATCGTCTCCTCCTGCACAAGGAGGCGGTTTCCAGACAGGAAGGAGGGAGGGGGTGAGGAGGGGATAGGGGAGATCGTACTCATCGATTGTTGCTTGGCCATATGTCATCTAATCCATTGACCAGCATCCTTTTTCGAGACGAACGTATACTAAGTTGTTGCCTTGCCATAGAGTCATTTGGCATTGACCAGTGCATCATGTCCCTTTTCGAGAGAGGGGGTGGGGCTTGAGTATTTAAGCAGAGCTGTGGCGTGGTGGCACATTGGTGTGAGGGGGTCGAGGGTATGGCAGCCGGGGAGTGGGGCAGTACTCATTTGTCAGTTGGCCGTCACTGGTATGACCATCAATCGGCCACTCACATCCCTACAATGGGCCGCGGACTGGAGCGAGCAGCTGCGGAGGGTGGGGAGGGCGGTTATCACTTGTCATGCATGATGCCTTAGTTCGTTCGTCCGCCATAGACCCCCGCATTTCTCTAAACAATGTCGGGGGCCGAGCCTGTGAGCGTTTTCGATCGAAGAAGGAGGCGTCAGCAAGAGGAGGGGGCTATTTGTGAATTATTTAGTTGTGGCAAGACCGGCGTCTACATATTTATGCCTGCTACTATCGTCAGTGACCATGGAGCAAGAGTACGCTATCGTAATGAACAATTATCAGTACTACAGACACTACAGATTGATTCTCCGGTGGGTTTCAAGAGGAAAGCGGCGTGACTTGCCTTGGGGGGTAGGGATTTCTCCACGTCCTCCTTGACTCGGCGCAGCAGGTAAGGCCTCAGCATCTCGTGGAGCTTGGCCACCTGGACAACAGAGAAGGTGGGGATGGGTGGGTGGATGGATGACATGGATGGATGAATGAATGAATGAATGAATGAATGAATGAATGAATGAATGAATGAATGAATGGATGGATGGATGGATGGATGGATGGGATGGGTGGGATGGGGATGGATGAGATGGATTAATGGACGGACAGATGAATGGTTGTTAAACTGATTGGGTAAAGAGGCCCTTCTAGGGGTGGTGGCTTATTATTTTCCAAGGTCCTCACATGAGGAGCTAGCTTAACATCTCTCTCGCGCAACCCGAACGAGGTTTCTCTGTGCGCTATCTAGGGAGGGACCATAGTAAAAAGGACAAAATATTGTTCGTAAACATAGGGAAATATGTAGGGGTTTTTTTGTACCGTAGGTTCTATTTACTATGGTCCCCAATACTAGTCCTAAAAACAATACCAGGTAGCTGCTCACTGTATGACAGTATAAGGTCAAATGGTCCCAGTGACAAAATACTGCCTCAGGAGGCAAAAACTAACTGCAACCTTGTAAGGGTGGCGGCTTATACCGCTCTGGCCGTAAATATAATCCACGTTTAGTCTCTGGTATCAACATCACAACGGTGACTATATTCGCGGCCAGAGTGGCTGGCACACACCTTAACCCCCGGTTTTTCCACTGCAAAAAAATAAATAAAATCCTCTGCTCTGTTTCCAAGTTTATGTGCCCGCAAAAACCGCGCGAGCAGAGATTGAATGGGGGGGGTTCTGACGAAAAATTAAAAATTGCAAGCCAGACCCAGACCATTACAACCCAAACGCAAGCAGAACAAACAAAACACACAATAAGGTACCAGGAAGCATATCAATTGGACTCTGATATGATGTACCAGGTATCAAGCAGGGAGTATATTCCCGGTCCGAGTGGTAGGCGGGTTTTATAACGTAAGTAACTGGCAATGTAGTTTGTACCAGGCGCTTTACATGCCATCAGACTCGTAAGATACCTCCTAGAAGATGAGCTGGAGCGATACCGTATAGTACAGGACAGCTACAGTAATAAGAAAACAGGAAATCTGGTCCAGGCTGGATTTCTTATTCGGGAGAGGGTGCTTTCTACACAAATTTCAAGATAACGACTCCCGAATTTCGTATTTCCTCCAAATCTCAGCCTGGCTTTCATATTATCACGCCTGTTTCTTATTAGGTGTCCTGTACTGTAGTATGAAGAAAAAAAGGGGAAACACTCTTTGTTTGCCCCCATCGTTTCCATCATCAACCCTGCCAGTGATGGAAGAAAAAAAAAAAATCACCTGTTGTTTAAAAAACACCAAACAAAACGCACAAAACAAACCACCAAAAGCCTGGCAATTTACACATACGATACGGGGTTTCCATACCTTCCCCGAGGCGTCGACGAGCAAACAAACCAACAAAAGCCTGGTAATTTACACATACGATACGGGGTTTACATACCTTCCCCGAGGCGTCGACGAGCTGCTTGTGCACATTGGCCCTGGTGTGGAGCTCGTCAGGAATCTCGCTCAAAATGCGCTCCTCCACTCCGCGGTTGAGAAAGGGGTGGTTGCAGCACTGACCGACGTCACAAGTCCAAGCCGATGCCATGACCATGGTTGCAAAAAGGAGGGGAGGGGAGGGGGGGAGGGGATGGGCGGGGCAGGGCAGGGCAGGGGCGGGGGCGGGGGGGGGGGGGGGGGTGTACTCGATACCCATGCATGGCCGTAGTCGTATGACCATAGACCCTCGCATCCCTATATACAATGCCGGGACGGAGCATGCCGGGTTTTCACCGACCAAGCAGACATTGCTAGTCGGGGTTGGGGGAGGAACAAGACACATATGGATAAACATCACGAGATAAATACGTACTCGAAGGCCGTGTGTGACAGTACAACACGTGAGACAGCGAGAATGACAAGGCTGATGCAGCCTAAACCAGCACAGTACAGTGACACTACCGCTACCCTCCCCCCCCCCCCCCCCCCCCCCACCCAAAAAAAAGCAAAAATAATATCTGTAGAAACCCCGGTCTCACCTTCCTAAGCTCCATCATGATGTTCATGAGAGAGGGGGCGTGGACGGGGCGAGCCCCCTTGAAGAGAAACTGCGTGTTCTTTTCGTAGATGGCTCGGTAGAACTGACGCTGGACAGGCGTAAGGCTAACCTCAACGATCGTCTCCTCCTGCACAAGGAGGCGGTTTCCAGACAGGAAGGAGGGAGGGGGTGAGGAGGGGATAGGGGAGATCGTACTCATCATTGTTGCTTTGCCATAATGTCATCTAATCCGATTGACCCATGCATTCCTTTTCGAGACGGAACGTATACTTAAGTGTTGCCTTGCGATACGGTCAATCTTGGCATTGACCAGATCGATCATGCATCCCTTTCGAGAGAGGGGGGGGCTGCATTATCTAAGATGAGGTTGGGTGGTAGTGCGCTTGGTGGAGGGGGTCGGGTAGGGCACGGGAGTGGGGCACCGTACTCATTTGTCAGCATGGCCGTATGGTATGACCATAAATCTGCACATCGACACCACTACAATGGCCGGGACTGGACGAGTCAGCGCGGAGGGTGGGGGGGCGGTGTACTCACTATGTCAAAATGCATAGCCATTAAGTCGTTCTCGCCATAGACCCCCGCATCTCTAAACAATGTCGAGGGCCGAGCACTGTGAGCGTTTCATCGTAAGAAGGAGGCGTCAGCAAGAGGAGGGGGCTATTGTGAATTATTTAGTGTGGCAACGACCGAGCGTATATAGCCATCGTCATACACCAGTAGACCAATGGACAAGGTCGGCTATACCTGTCAATACAATACAGTAACTCGCACTACACGCACTTTGATTCTCCGGTGGGTTTCAAGAGGAAAGCGGCGTGACTTGCCTTGGGGGGTAGGGATTTCTCCACGTCCTCCTTGACTCGGCGCAGCAGGTAAGGCCTCAGCATCTCGTGGAGCTTGGCCACCTGGACAACAGAGAAGGTGGGGATGGGTGGGTGGATGGATGACATGGATGGATGAATGAATGAATGAATGAATGAATGAATGAATGAATGAATGAATGAATGAATGGATGGATGGATGGATGGATGGATGGGATGGGTGGGATGGGGATGGATGAGATGGATTAATGGACGGACAGATGAATGGTTGTTAAACTGATTGGGTCATTCATTCATGCTGCATGATACATGTCCATTCATCTTCATTTACATTATCATTCATTCATTCATCTCATTCTCATTCCTATATGTGTTCATCATCATCACCATCCACAATCCCCATCATCCTCACATCGTCTTGATTCTCATAGCTTCTTCCACACCTATATGATCCATTTGTTATCTCCAAATCCCTCTGTGTCGGTGGCCAAGCTCCTACGAGATGTCGAGGCCTTACCTGATGCGCCGAGTCAAGGGAGGAACGTGGAGAAATCCCTACCCCCCAAGGCAAGTCACGCCGCTTTCTCTTGAAACCCACCGGAGTAATCAATGTAGTGCGAGTACTGTATGACGATAATGTCATCGAACGGTGTAGCTAGCCGCCGGTCTGCCAAAAGATAATCACAATAGCACTCCCCCCTTGCTGCCACCCTCCTTCTCGATAGAAAACCGACGTGCTCGCGTCCCGGCATTGTAGAGATGCGGGGTCTATGGTCCATACGACTAAGGCCATGCATACAATCGAGTACACCCCCCCCGCCCCCCCATCCGCGCTGCTCCGCCACGTGCATTACCTCAGAGCCGAGGTTATAATGTGGTCATACGAGTACGGTCATGCATGACAATTGAGTACCACTGCGCATCTATCTCCCGCCCTCCTCTCGCCCCCGCGTCCCTCGATACCTCCTCACCCGATGCGCCCTCCGTCTCGAAAGGGATATGCGATGGTCAAATGTGTCAGAACAACAACTAGTACTACATTTCGTCGAAGAATGCGGCTGGTCACAAGGAGATGGCAAGCAAAATGAGTACGATCTCCCCTATCCCCTCCTCACCCCCTCCCTCCTTCCTGTCTGGAAACCGCCTCCTTGTGCAGGAGGAGACGATCGTTGAGGTTAGCCTTACGCCTGTCCAGCGTCAGTTCTACCGAGCCATCTACGAAAAGAACACGCAGTTTCTCTTCAAGGGGGCTCGCCCCGTCCACGCCCCCTCTCTCATGAACATCATGATGGAGCTTAGGAAGGTGAGACCGGGGTTTCTACAGATATTATTTTTGCTTTTTTTTGGGTGGGGGGGGGGGGGGGGGGGGGGAGGGTAGCGGTAGTGTCACTGTACTGTGCTGGTTTAGGCTGCATCAGCCTTGTCATTCTCGCTGTCTCACGTGTTGTACTGTCACACACGGCCTTCGAGTACGTATTTATCTCGTGATGTTTATCCATATGTGTCTTGTTCCTCCCCCAACCCCGACTAGCAATGTCTGCTTGGTCGGTGAAAACCCGGCATGCTCCGTCCCGGCATTGTATATAGGGATGCGAGGGTCTATGGTCATACGACTACGGCCATGCATGGGTATCGAGTACACCCCCCCCCCCCCCCCCGCCCCCGCCCCTGCCCTGCCCTGCCCCGCCCATCCCCTCCCCCCCTCCCCTCCCCTCCTTTTTGCAACCATGGTCATGGCATCGGCTTGGACTTGTGACGTCGGTCAGTGCTGCAACCACCCCTTTCTCAACCGCGGAGTGGAGGAGCGCATTTTGAGCGAGATTCCTGACGAGCTCCACACCAGGGCCAATGTGCACAAGCAGCTCGTCGACGCCTCGGGGAAGGTATGTAAACCCCGTATCGTATGTGTAAATTACCAGGCTTTTGTTGGTTTGTTTGCTCGTCGACGCCTCGGGGAAGGTATGGAAACCCCGTATCGTATGTGTAAATTGCCAGGCTTTTGGTGGTTTGTTTTGTGCGTTTTGTTTGGTGTTTTTTAAACAACAGGTGATTTTTTTTTTTTCTTCCATCACTGGCAGGGTTGATGATGGAAACGATGGGGGCAAACAAAGAGTGTTTCCCCTTTTTTTCTTCATACTACAGTACAGGACACCTAATAAGAAACAGGCGTGATAATATGAAAGCCAGGCTGAGATTTGGAGGAAATACGAAATTCGGGAGTCGTTATCTTGAAATTTGTGTAGAAAGCACCCTCTCCCGAATAAGAAATCCAGCCTGGACCAGATTTCCTGTTTTCTTATTACTGTAGCTGTCCTGTACTATACGGTATCGCTCCAGCTCATCTTCTAGGAGGTATCTTACGAGTCTGATGGCATGTAAAGCGCCTGGTACAAACTACATTGCCAGTTACTTACGTTATAAAACCCGCCTACCACTCGGACCGGGAATATACTCCCTGCTTGATACCTGGTACATCATATCAGAGTCCAATTGATATGCTTCCTGGTACCTTATTGTGTGTTTTGTTTGTTCTGCTTGCGTTTGGGTTGTAATGGTCTGGGTCTGGCTTGCAATTTTTAATTTTTCGTCAGAACCCCCCCCATTCAATCTCTGCTCGCGCGGTTTTTGCGGGCACATAAACTTGGAAACAGAGCAGAGGATTTTATTTATTTTTTTGCAGTGGAAAAACCGGGGGTTAAGGTGTGTGCCAGCCACTCTGGCCGCGAATATAGTCACCGTTGTGATGTTGATACCAGAGACTAAACGTGGATTATATTTACGGCCAGAGCGGTATAAGCCGCCACCCTTACAAGGTTGCAGTTAGTTTTTGCCTCCTGAGGCAGTATTTTGTCACTGGGACCATTTGACCTTATACTGTCATACAGTGAGCAGCTACCTGGTATTGTTTTTAGGACTAGTATTGGGGACCATAGTAAATAGAACCTACGGTACAAAAAAACCCCTACATATTTCCCTATGTTTACGAACAATATTTTGTCCTTTTTACTATGGTCCCTCCCTAGATAGCGCACAGAGAAACCTCGTTCGGGTTGCGCGAGAGAGATGTTAAGCTAGCTCCTCATGTGAGGACCTTGGAAAATAATAAGCCACCACCCCTAGAAGGGCCTCTTTGCTGGCTGGTTGGTGTCGTTATCGTGGTTTGTGTTCCTGTGGTTGAAGTTTATGTTCGGTGTTGATCGTTTCGTTGTTTTTTTTCGCCGGTCAGATGGTGCTGCTGGCCAAGCTCCTGCCGAGGCTGCAGGCGGAGGGGCACAAGGTCCTCATCTTCAGTCAGATGGTCCGCTGTCTCGACCTCATCGAGGTAAGCGAGCGAGCGTTCGGCCGACAGCTGCCAAGGGCTTCGTGAGTGGGGATTGGTGGTTCGTGATTGGACGGAATGATGCACAACATCGGACAGATCATTTGCTTTCCACTTCAGATCATGATTCAAGGACAACGGATCCGTGATTTGTACCAGTAGGACACAGCTCCTGCTGCCGGGTGGGAGCCGTATAAAGTGCATGATCTAGGGCATGTTTCCTGGGTTGGATCTGTACTATACAAATCCTGCCCAACATCTCGGAAGGGCTGGTGAGGATCTACAGCAGATGATCTATCTGTATACAGATGATCTATCTGTATAGATCATCTGTATACTTTTCGTTCCCACGGGCGACATTTCAGGGAAATGAGCTACATAGACTAGTGTGAGAACATCGTCATCATCATCATCATCGTGCACCACACAGCCAACATGTTATCATTGTTTTTCTTGTGGCATTCCTTGCTTCATGTGTCCCTCCCTTCCTCCCTTTCTTCCTCCAACCGTTCGACCCATTATTCCTTCATCCAAGCGTTCAACTCACTATTCCTTCATTCAACCGTTCAACCCTTCCTTCCTTCCTTCCTTCCTTCCTTCGTCCCTTTCTTCCTTCAACCGTTCAACCCATTCTTGCTTCAACGGTTCAACCCTTCCTTCTTTCAACCGTTCAACCCTCCCTCCCTTGCTTCCTTTATTCAGCCGTTCATCTCTACCTTCCTTCATCTAACCCGTTCAACTCTTTATCTGCCTCCCGCTTTCCTTTCGTTATTTTTTATTTTCAGGACTTTCTCAAGGGTGGCATGGACGGCAACGGGCCGGGCTACAAGTACGAAAGGCTCGACGGCAACACTCGGGCCAACATGCGCACGGCGGCCGTGGAGAGGTTCAACCGCCCCCAGTTCAAGCGCTTCGTTATGCTGCTTTCCACCCGCGCCGGGGGTCTCGGCTTAAACTTGACCTCCGCGGACACCGTGATCATTTACGACTCCGACTGGAACCCACACAACGACCTGCAGGTACTTTTTTTTTCGCTTTACGCAAATATTTCGAAGTTGAAATGTCCACCCGCCCCACCGGGGCCTGGGCCCTTCACGCAGTGAGATTGCTGATTGGCAGGACCGAGAGCGCAAAGCAGTTGGTCGGCCGAGCTATATGTATTGTACGCATGCAGAGCACGAGCGTGGAAACAAAAACGATTCATGTTTTGTTTGCGCTGTGGCGTGTAATGTATGTGTGTATGTATAATATGTACGTACTTCGTACCGGTATGTTATTTTGGTTCGTATGATACGTATATACGTCTTTCGTGTGTATGCACTTCGTATGTACGTATTTCGTACGAAGTACCGTGTGTATGTATGTACGTATATATTATATGTATGTAGGTTTGTTTGTGTTGTATAATATGTTGTGGACATGTGATATTTATGTGTGTAGACTTGTATATAGCAACTTTTTATCCTTGTAGAGCTGCACTGTCTATAAGTAAATATTTAACTCTAATTCCAAGTGTTTTGTCCCCACATCGGGACTGCAGTCCTAAATGGGCTAACCCATCCAGAACTGAAGAAAATGTCTCACACTAATTCCTAGTAGTTTGTCCCCAAATTCGTGTGACCAGTTCTTAAGGGGTTAACGCCCTCTTGTCTGCGATTTTTTTGATGACGGACGTCTCGGATTGTCTCAGGCCCAAGCGCGAGCCCACCGCATCGGGCAGACGAAGGCGGTGATGGTGTACCGGCTGCTCTCCAAGAAGACGTACGAGATGCACATGTTCCACCAGGCCAGCCTCAAGGTCAGGACACCGATACAGTCCAGCACTTCTTCGGTGTCGTCTCTTTTGCTGGTACCGTATCATACCTGTATCACACCGTATCGGTGACGTACGGAACCGTACCGAATCGAACCCAACCCAGCCCAAACACAACCACAACACAGCCGAGTCAAACCAATTTAACTTTTTGTCCTGTTAATGCTCTTGCGTTTTGGTCTGAGTCCACCCCTGTCCCCTGCTATCCCCTTCCACCCCCTGCCCCCTGCTATCCCCTTCCATCCCCTGCCCCCCCTGTTCGTTCTCCCCCTTTGCCTCTACCCTTTCCCCTGCCCCCTACCCCCATTTCCTTATCTCCTCCCATCCCCTGTCCCCTACCCCCCCTTCCCTATCCCCTGCCTGTCCCTCCTATCCCCGTTTCCCTACTAAACGATACCCCCTATCTGCTATCCCCTGCCCCCTTCCACCTCTGTCCCTATCCCACTTCTCCTCTCCCCTCTCTCCTCCCCCATATTTTCGTTCTCAAACTACATTTCTGCTACCCCCTATTATCCCCTGCTACCCCCTGTCTTCTATCCCCCTTTCCCTTTCCCCTATCCCCCTTTCTCTACCAAAACTCTATCCCCTATCGGTTTTCCCCCGTCCCCTATCCCCTCACCAGCTGGGCCTGGACAAGGCAGTGCTGGCGCACGCTCGTAGTGAAGCCCAGCAGGGGGCCGAAGAGGCGGCGGCGGCAGCGGAGGGCGCAAAGGGCGGAGGAGGCATGATTAGCACCAGGGGCACGGGGAAGGTGACAACTTTTTTTTTTGTATACGTGTAAGATACCTACGTAGTATCTGGTGAACAATATTCAAAAGGGGAGAAACGGTTATTCATCGGCTTAATAGGCTAATGGTCTGGCTTCTACTTCGGAATAATCGGGCCGGTTTGATTGGTTGAACGTTGTTGCAGTGCACGTTGTTTGATTGGGCGAGCCGGCTGGAAGAGCGTACGTAGGCGGCATGGTTAGCACCAGGGGCACGGGGAAGGCGACCAAAAAACAAATATTCGTATTATTAATAGGAGCGAAAAATGAAACTGAAATTTAAAAAAAAACGAAAAATGAAGGAGAAATGGTATTTCTGGCTGATGAGCTGGTTGGTTAAACCTCACGGGAGCTTTTACTGTAGTACTGTGAGCCCCTTTCGGTGGCAAACTGCTAATAATGGGGACCATAGTAAATAGGACTACGTATTGTTAGTAAAGATGGAGAAATATATAGATTTTAGTGTGTACCGTAGGCCCTATTTACTACATTAGCCCACCCGTAATGCTGTTTGATGCGGTCTGTTTTATGTCTGCCCTTGATGTGTGTGTGTGTGTGTTTGTGTTTTTTTTCGTCGTGTTGTTATTTAGTTGTTTCGTTATGTTTTCCGTTGATTTTTTCATTTTTCATTTTTCCGTTTATTCTTGATGTTTTCTGTTCATTCTTCATTTTTCAACTGGACCTGGCCTAGCCGCCGAGGAGATCGACCACCTGCTGTTTTGTTGTTCGCGCCTGTCGTCGGTGTAGTTTTTTTTGTCTTGAGGCTGTCTGTTTTTTTTGTGGGAGTTCTTATTTTTTTCTATTTTTCCGTTACGTACCAAATTTTTTTTTCTGGTCCATCAAGGGCGCACAAAAAAAAAGAGAAAACGACACCACACACGTAGGAAGGTCAGAATGAAAAACAAACCGGATCGCTGTGATCACAGGACGAAATGAGCAAAAACCATTTTTTTTTCGTTTTTTGTTCCCCTTTTTTAACTTGGTTTTAGAGACCCCCCCTATTTTTTTTTCGCTGGGGGGGGGGGGGGGGGGCGTACTCATTTGTTGCTTGCCTTAGTCATTTGACCATTGACCACGCATCCCTTTCGAGACGGAGCACCGTTCCTACTCCTAATAGAGACACCTCCAACACTTGGGCGCTCATTACGTTGTTTCCATATATTACAGAGAAACCTTTTGCTAATCTTATCCCCTTCCTGCTTCGCCGCCTGTGGCCACCATCTATCTCCTAAGATAGCGATCGTTTTCTCGCTACTATTTAGTGTACCAAACTGCTCCATGTCACACTCGTCTATTTTCCTCATCTCCTCTAGCACATCCCTTTCCTCCTTGTACCTTTCACATTCTCCCACTATGTGAACTCTACTCTCTATGGCTTTGCCACATGGGCACATCTGTGCCTCTACTTCCTCCTCCTCCCGGCTACTGGTATACCTCCTTCTTCTTTCTGGCAGGTCCAGGTCCCCTACACGAAATCGCAGTTTCAGCTTTTTCGCGAAGTCCATTGGGCCGTGCAGATACCTTTTCATTCCTATTCCTTCTCTCAACCCCCCGTACATCTCTAAGTGTTCTTCCCCTTCCACCTTCTTTCTCAGTGCTAGCCTTTCCCTTCTTTCTATCCTTTCTTTCACTTCTGTCTTGTATCCGCTAAATTTCTCTATGGCCAGCGTCTCTTTTTGGTTTCCTATTTCCTTCCATACTTTCTCGACTACGCTATCCCACCTTATTCCAGCTCGCCCTTTGGTTACTTTCTCCCATACAGCTTTATCGGCTATGGCTGGCAACCTCTTATTTGGCATGTTCTTTACTTTATATTGCCATTTCAACTTACGCACGTCTCTATTTGTCTTAAGTGGGTACATTCCCAGTTCTGCTCTCAATACTGTATTACTCGTCGTACTTGAGCATCCTAGTACTTTTTTAGCTGCTGTCATCTGTACTGTTTCCAGCTGTTTTACGAGCTTCGCGTTCCCTTCCCATACTTCTCCTGCATATTCTAGCTTTGGTACAATCACATTCATCAGAATACATCTCTTAATTCTAGTGTCAAGGTGCGAGTCTGTTAGGACTGCTTCCATCTTGCCTACGTGTGCCTTACCCTTGCCTATTATTTTATTTATGTGTGCATCCCAAGAGCAATCTTTTGAGATTTCTACGCCAAGGTACGTATACTGGTCTACGATCGGTAATTCATCTTCTCCCCACTTCCACTTACAAGTTACCGGACTCTCCTTATCTTCGTTACATACAACTACTGCGCACTCTTTTACGTTCGCCGTCACTCTCCACTTCCTGGTGTACTCGATTGCCTTCTCTATTTGTTTCTGCAGTCCTTCGGGTGTTTCTGATATGCAAACGAAATAATCAGCAAACATCAATCCCGACACCGTATCTTCCCCCACCGTGACTCCCTGCGATGCTGCTTCTACTGCTACTATCATGTCATTAATGTATACCTTGAATAGGTTAGGTGATAGCGTACATCCCTGGGCAACTCCCTGTAGGATATCAACGTACTTCGATATTTCCCCGTCCAACATCACAGCACTTCTCGCACATTCCGTCATCTTCTTCATCATTCTCCACATCTTTCCTCTTATCCCTATTTCCCACAACTTTTTCCACAGCCCATTTCTCCATACTGTATCGTAGGCCTTCTGTACATCTAAAAAGAAACAGTACGTTGTTAGCCCCGCGTCTTTCCTGCCTTGGATTATCTTACCTAATGTGTACACATGGTCGACGCAGCTACGGTTTGGCCTAAATTCTGCTTGCCCTTCGCTAATCTGTTCTTCCTTCTCCATCATTGTTCCCATTCTATCGTTCAAAATCTTACAGAACGTTTTACCTACAGTGCTTAGTAGCGTTATTCCCCTATAGTTACCCGGGTCAGCCTTGTCTCCTTTCTTAAACAAGTTTACTACTACTCCTTCTCTCCATCTCTTAGGTGCGTACTCGTTTTTCCATATCCAGTTATACAACTTAACCATCATGGTAAGCATTCCTTCTCCCCCGTACTTCATAAATTCATTAACTATTTGGTCTGCCCCTGCTGCCTTTCTATTCTTAAGTTTAGCTACACACTTCTTAACTTCTTCTCTTGTGAACTCTCCCTGTAACCCTTCTGAACCACTGTCTTCCCTTTCTGATGCATCTACGTTCGCCTCCGCCCACGCGTTGATATCTTTCTCAAATTCTTTGTCGAACGTTTCGTTGGTTGTGGGCGTCCTAGCTTGCGGTAATGCTCTACAAGTAGTTCATTTTCCCCCTTCGAACTACAAACCATTTTACGGCTCTGTACTTTTAACGTAGATATCCCCGTGTCGGCCTCTCCTGCTTGTTTGCTCATTTTCCCTTTTATCTCTACCCACATCTGTTTTATCCCGCCATCAATTATTTATTCATTTTATTAATTACTACTGTACGTCTTTTCATATCCTTTCTTTTTTTTCTCATTTTTCTCTTTTACTTTGTTTCTAGCAATAGGGGGGGGGGGGTAATAAAAAAATCTTGACTTATTGTTTTCTGGGATTCACAACGGTTCCGGTTCTTCCCTCCAATTATAGGGGGTGGTGGTGTCGGATACTTTTTTTTTTGTGCGCCCTTGAGTCCATTTGTTTTTCGTTCATTTTTCATTTTTTCTGTTCCTTTTTATTTTTTTGTTTTTCAGCTGGACCTAGCTGCCGAGGAGATCGACCACCTTCTCAAGCGAGGCGCGTACGACGTTTTCCGAGATGATGACAAGGAGGGCAAGGACTTTGTGGAGGCTAGCATCGACGACATCATGAAGCGCGCTGCCACGAAGGTGGGCTGGGTGTGGGGTGCGGCGCAGGCCTCGCTCACTTGCCCTTCGATGTTTCTGTCTCTCTTTCAACCAACGCGCGTGTCTGTCATCGTACCCCGGGGGGGTACACGATGACGTGGTATTGCATTCGTTGTCTACTCTGCTTACTGCGTAACCACGTCGTTTTTTTTTTTTTTTTTACTGTTGTGTCGTAGATTTTTGTGGCCACAGATAAGCTTGTATCTCTCTAGGATTGGAGAATCGGCATGGTCACTGCTGGGTGTGCTGGGGATGTCAAGACGGGTGGGAATAACGGTTTGGTGAAGAACACAAAACCACACATATTTTATACCTCCTCTCTGTGTGTGGATATACTATTCATAATAAATAGTACTGGGGGACCATAGTACTTAGTACCCTTCGCATACACTAAAACCTATACTTTCCAATGTTTTCACTGAGGACATTTTGTCCTGATTGCTATGTCTGTCCCCCCCGTGATTCCGTAGTTTGCCGATCTGACATCATATATAAGCCACTTCAGGATAACTCTAAATGTGTACCTGGTATGATAAGTTTAAGCAGCCCTATTCTTCCTTCGTGCTTACGTTTGTGTTTTTATAAGTATATATATGCTGCATACTTACGGTATGATATACATCTATTGATGTGTTGTGTTTTGTTTTGGTGCTGTCTTCGTCCGTCTCCCCCGTTTCCTGCTTATTTTGTTTGGTTCGTGTTGTGCGTTTAGTGTTGTTTAGTCTCGTGTTCAGTTTGGCACCAGGTTTTTTTTTTTTTTTTTTTTTTCGTTTCATTGTGTTTTATCCCGTTTTCCTGCTCTTGTGGTATTGAATACTACATTCCGTTCCGCCATTATGATGTTCCGGCATGCTATTCTCCCGCATTTAAATTCTCCCGCAATCGAATTACGACGTACTGTAATTAAATTGTCCCGCATTATCCGGTTGTTCCGCTCCACGAACAGGTGACGTACGGAAACACTTCGACAAGCTCGAAGCTGTCGACGTCCTTCAGCAAGGCCAGCTTCGTCGCGAGGGACCAGGCGGAGCAGGTGGATCTGGACGACCCGGATTTCTGGAAGAAAGCGATCGGATTGGTGGAGCAGGCCATCCCCGACGAAAAGGAAGACGAGGTGCGTTCTGAACCCCTTGAGAGCTGATACCACGAATTTGGGGACAAAATACTTGGAATTAGTGTGGGACATTTTTTTTCAGGTCTGAATGAGTTAAGGCTAGAATCCAATTTGGTTGGGTTTCGCAATGTTCTCTTTCTTCGGGATTGTGTTGCTTGCTTCAAATCCCGGGGGGTATCGCAAAATCTGAACAGGCAGAACACAGCAGTCAGTACGAGTAGTCGCATATAGCAGGCGTTCGTTCCTCGTGTATACCGGCTATATACTCGTACTCGGATATACTCAAAAGCCACCGGGCACAAGAACAAAACAACTACGAGTAGTCGTATACGTAGCAGGCGTTTGTTCCTCGTGTATACCAGCTATATACTCGTTTTCGTATATGCGTAGCCACCGCGCACCGGGCACAGGAACAAAACAAATACGTACCGTAAAAATAACTTCGTGAAAACTAGAAGAACAAAAAAAGTAAGCCACCGGGCAAAAGTAAAACACCGACCAGCACAAACGAGTGTATAGTTAGTTCTATAAACGTCGACATGTCGACATACTTAAAACCGTCAAAAATGAGGAGCCGATTGGTTAAAACAGGTGAATTCGAAGGCGCTGCGACGTAGCCAATCGGAAGTTGCTCCGTTTGCTATGATACGTATGAATAACCAACTCACAGAGTTACTGTACCCCAACCCCAAGAACATACGTGGGGTGAAAAAGCGTGAGCAGGCCATGTATCCCAATGCCCAACCACCATGTGCGTTGTTTTATTGGTGGTTGGATATCGAATATCGAACGATAATCGAGTTCGATATGTGCGCGATACCGATATTCATACCCCAAAAAACGTGTTCGATATATACGATTTCGATATTTTGGTGGATGGATTGAAGCTTTCTTTCGTTCACAGCAGTGTCTGCGTAAAAACAGACACGGGGATGCCAGGGAATATGGAGGGGGAAAAAGGCGTTTCGATGCAATACGGTACGGTATACCGAAAATTCGATGGTTCGATGTATAACATCCTACATGAGGACATATAAAATCCGTAAGTACGCGCGATCGAAGTATTACACTCAGCTAGCAAAAATGAGCTTCGACGAAATCCTCGAGCTCACAGCTGTTGTTTTTTAATTTTTAATATATGTACTCGTATATGAAAAATTTTGATACGATATATACCCTACAACTCTAATTTATAACTGGTATACATTTCTACCGTATTTTGTCCGGAAATGTAAGGACCGTGTGATTCATATTACGGAGGACCATAGTAAATAGGACCAGCTATTGTTAGTAAAAACAGCGAAATGTATAGGTTTTTGGGTGTACCGTCGGTCCTATTTACTAGTATTTACTATGCCCCCGAGTAACAGTAGGAACACCCATACAGTAATCCTTATATTTTCGGACATCAAATGATTCGTACCCGAACGGTCCTTGCGTTTTTTTTGTGTTGTTTTTTTCCCCGTGGGTTTTGGGGGACCTGTTTTTTTTTTTCTTATGCTCCTCCTCATCTTCTTTCTTACCTGCGGAAGGGGGTGATGGGATGGTCGTATCGCGTAGTGTGTACCAGGTGTATGGTAAGGAACCCGCAAGGCAGTTGCATAGTATACACATTGCTGTCTCTGGAAGTGGCCACACTAGAAAAGAAACCAATGAAATCGACCCTGTCTTTCATAACATGCTAGAAAGTCCGCCTCGCAACGGTCCTCCTCCTCCTCCTCCTCCTCCTCGGTCATACGACTACGGCCATGCATTACATCCATGCATTACATCGGCATGCATGCATTACATGAGCACCCCCGTGAGGCAGTTACATAGTAAACCCATTGCTGTCTCCGGAAGTGGCCACACCAGAAATTAAATTAACTCATTGAAGCTGTCGTCCATATGCAAGTCCGCCTCAGAGGCGGTTCTTAGCAGGATGCAGCTCACCCTCCATGCGACTCGCCCAATACCTCACGGCGTTTCGCGCTTGGTGCAAGCAATGTCTGCCTGGTTGGTGAAAACCCAACGCGCTCCGTCCCGGCATTGTAGGGATGCGAGGGTCTATGGTCATATGACTACGGCCGTGCACAACATGAGTACACCCCCTCTTATAAATATATGATATATTTATAGGTTGGGTTGGCGTCGGTTGGCAACGACGCTGTAAAACACGCCACTCGCTGCGTGAGCTAGACAACCAGGGTGCCGTTTTTTTTTTTTTTTTTTTGGCGGTCACCAAAGCTGGCGGTCGAGTAGATCATTTGTGCGGGGTGGAGAACCTTTGTTCCGCACAAGGGGAATGGTCGTATCACGTAGTGTTAATATGGTAAGGCGTCCGCGAGGCAGTTACATAGTAAAACCCATTGCTGTCTCCGGAAGTGGCCACACCAGAAATTAAATTAACTCATTGAAGCTGTCGTCCATATGCAAGTCCGCCTCAGAGGCGGTTCTTAGCAGGATGCAGCTCACCCTCCATGCGACTCGCCCAATACCTCACGGCGTTTCGCGCTTGGTGCAAGCAATGTCTGCCTGGTTGGTGAAAACCCAACGCGCTCCGTCCCGGCATTGTAGGGATGCGAGGGTCTATGGTCATATGACTACGGCCGTGCACGACATGAGTACACCCCCCCCCCCCCCCTGCCCAAGCAATGTCTGCCTGGTTGGTGAAAACCCAACGTGCTCCGTCCCGGCATTGTAGGGATGCGAGGGTCTATGGTCATACGACTACGGCCGTGCACGACATGAGTACACCCCCCCCCCCCCAGGTCTGCCTGGTTGGTGAAAACCCAACGTGCTCCGTCCCGGCATTGTAGGGATGCGAGGGTCTATGGTCATACGACTACGGCCGTGCATGCATGAGTACACCTCCCCCCCCTCCGCCCTTATCCTCCTCTTCCTCCTCCTCCTGATTCCTCCTCTCCCATAACCCCCCCCCCCCCCCTCCTCCCCCCCCCCCCCCCCCCCCCCCCCCCCCCCCCCCCCCCCCCCCCCCCCCCCCTTCCCTTCTTGTCCCTATTCGTCCGGGTGACTGACGGTGGCGATGGCTGTGGTGATCGCGGCGATGCAGGACCTTCTCGGACAGCGCAACAGGAAGCAGACCAAGATCTACGACCCCCACAGCGGCACGGGGCGGCAAGATGAGCAGGAGGGGGCGGAGGGGGGGCGTGCTGCTGCGGCCAAGGCGAAGAGGGTGCGTGTGCCGTCTCTCTCTCTCCCAGCAGTCAGTCTGGCCCCGGGAATGTAACCTCCCCGCCTTTTGTGGGGAGAGAGGGGGGGGTGGGGGGGGGCGTACTCATTTGTTGCTTGCCTTAGTCATTTGACTATTGTGACTACGCATCCCTTTCGAGACGGAGCAGGGGCGGGGGGGGGGGGGGGGGGGGGGGGGGGGGGCTGAGAGTACGCTAAACTTGACGACTTATCATTAGGTGGTTTAGTTGGATTACTTCGGCATCCTACTTTTAACTAACCGTGAAGTCCAGCCAACTACTTGTAGGTTAGTTTGTTGGCTTACTTCGCCATCCAAATCGTAACTGGTAGTGGAAGTCCAGCCAACTAAGCGAGTACGTTTGCTTACTTCGACACTCAACTAACAAACTACCCGTGAAGTCCAGCCAACTAAGTCAGAAAGTTGGCGTACTTCGTCACCCAACTTGCAAACTAGCCGTAAACTCCAGCCATCTAAGTCAGTCAGTTGGGTTACTTCAAACTAGCCGTGAAGTCCAGCCAACTAAGTCAGCTAGTTGGATTACTCCGGCAAGCAACTATTAACTAGCCGTATAGCCCAGCCAACTAAGCTTACTTCGGCACCCAACTATCGACACTGACTAGCCGTGACTTTCAGCCAACTAAGTTAGTTAGTTGGCTTAGCCCGACACCCAACTATTTCATAAAACATAGCCGCAAAGTCCAGCCAACTAAGCCAGTCAGTTGGCTCCCTCCGCCACCCACCTATTGATAACAAGCTGGCCGTCAAGTCCGTCCAACTCACACCCCTACTATTTTGTCCGTTCGCTTGCTCCAAGGTTTTCGACTCCGACGACTCGGACGACAGCCTGGGGTCCGAGTTTGGCGGGCCTGAGGGCAGGGACGGGAGGGGGGACGAGGAGTACCAACTGGAAGGAGGCGGTTGCAGCAGGAGAGATCGGTCCCGGAAGTCCAACAGGGGTTCGAGGGTGAGGAGAGAATGCATATAAGGTAGAGGGGGGAAACGGTGTCGGTAATGGTGCCGGGAGTGGTACCGGTATCGGGAATAGTAAAGGTATCGGTCACGGTACATACATACTGTAGTGGTACATGGGGGTCAAGGTACCACTACAGTAACGGTTGCGGGAGTTGTAAAGGTACATCTGGCGTTACGGTAATGACACATACTGTAGTGGTGAGGGGGTCAAGGTAATGGTAGTGTTACCGGGGAGGGGGGGGG
>MEHQ01001920.1:171101-191726 GCA_008828725.1 Saccharina japonica
GCCGCTTCGGGGGGGGGGGGGGGGGGGGGGGGGGGGGGGGGGGGGGGGGGGGGGGGGGTACTCATCTTGCTGCCTGCCTTATGCATTTGGCCATTACCCACGCATCCCTTTCGAGACGTCATGTTGTCGTGTTGGCGGCGACGGCAGCGTGTAGACAGGGGCATCGCTGCTGTTGCTGCTACTGCTGCTGCTTAAGAGCGATTTTGGTGGTGTTGGCGATGGTGCTATTTGTGTTTCCGTAGGTGTGGATGTTGGGTGACAGAAGTGCTTGTTGCTATTAACAGTGTTTTTTGGTGAAGTAACACTGTTTTTTTCTGGTGGTAGTTGGCGGTGTTGTGGGTGACGCTGCTGCTGCTGCTGCTGCTAGTGCTGCTGCTGCTAGTGCTGCTGCTAGTGCTGCTGCTGCTGCTGCTGCTATTAATAGTGCTGCTGCTAGTGCTGCTGCTGCTGCTGCTGCTGCTATTAATAGTGCTGCTGCTAGTGCTGCTGCGGCTGGGAGCATGTCTGATGAAGGCTGCTTGATGTTTGTGGGCGAAACGCGGAATTTTCAGTCCTTGTGACGGGTGTTCGCGGCTGATGATGCGATGGCCTGTTGATCGAACGCCTGCGATAACCCTCCACCTCCCTGTTCTCTTGATATATTTCGATATTTGTCCCCCCTCCCCTCATGGTTTATCCCCCCCCTCCCCTCGGTGAAAACCCGACGTGCTCCTGGGGTTATAGGGATACAAGGGTCTATGGCCATACGACTACGGCCATGCATGACATGAGTACCCTTCCTTGATGGTTTATCTATCCCCTCCCCCCCTTGATGCTTTACCCCCCCCCCCGCGTCCCCCCCCCTCCGTCCCATGTGGCAATCCATAGTAGAGTTAGATTCACATATGTCGGATGATTAAAGATATAGGATGGAAAGGGATTTTGCCTAGAGAGGAGATTGAGGAAAATAGGTACGAAGACCTTGTGACATGAGCATTTGGTACACTAAATAGTATCGAGAAAACGATCGCTATCGTTAGGAATAGATGGTGCCACAGGCGCGCCGAAACAGGAAGGATAAATTAGCAAAATGTTTCTTTGTAATATAATGGAAACAACGTAATGAGCGCCCAATGTTGGAGCATGTCTCTATTAGGCATAGAATAACGGTGCTCCGTCTCGAAGTTATCGTGGTCAATGGTCAAATGACTAAGGCAAGCAACAAATGAGTACGCCCCCCCCCCCCCCCCCCCCCCCCCCTCCCTTGACGGTTTCTCTCTCCCCCCTCCCCTTCCGTTTCATGTGACCCCCCCCCCGTTAGCATCGGTCTTCGAAGCCTATGAAGGACTGGGGAACTCACAACCGCGACCGCCTTGTGCGGAGTTTGCAGCTTTACGGATTCGGGAGATGGCCACGGATTAGGAAAGAGGCGGGCGCTAGCATTCGGTCGCTCGAGGTGAGTGTGGGTTGGCTTGTCTTCGGTTCGGTTCGGTTCGGTTCGGTTCGGTTCGGTTCGGTTCGGTTCGGTTCGGTTCGGTTCGGTTCGGTTCGGTTCCGTCCGGTTCCGTTCGGTTCCGTTCGGTTCCGTTCGGTTCCGTTCGGTCCGGTTCGGTTCGGTCCGGTCCGGTCCGGTTCGGTCCGGTTCGGTTCGGTCCGGTTCCGGTCCGGTCCGGTCCGGTCCGGTCCGGTCCGGTCCGGTCCGGTCCGGTCCGGTCCGGTCCGGTCCGGTCCGGTCCGGTCCGGTTCCGTTCCGTTCCGTTCGGCTCGTTTCGGGTCGGGTCGGGTACGGTAGGGTAGGGTAGGGTAGGGTAGGGTAGGGTAGGGTTTATGATTTGGTTTGGTTTGGCGTGGTTGGGATTGGTTTAGGTCTGGGTTGGCTTGGGTTGAGAAAGAGGCAGACGCTAGCATTCGATCGGTCGAGGTATGTGTGGTTTGCTTTGCTTTGGTTTTGCTTGGCTTGTGTCTTGCGTGATACGTCTTTAGAGTTTGCAGCTTTACGGATTCGGGAGATGGCCACGGATCAGAAAAACAAATCGCGCTTTTCATGGTACACTTGGTCGCTCGAGGAGAGTGAGGTTTTGTCGCCGAGGATGATTTTGGAAATGGCCACGGATTAGAAGAGAAGCGGGCGCTGGTGTTCGATCCCTGCGGGTGAGTGTGGCTAGTCGCTGCCGTTGATGTTTGATTGACGTTTGGTTGGGTTGGGTTGGGTTGGGTTGGATTGGATTGGATTGGTTCGTTGGTTGGGTTTGGGCTGGGTTGGTTTGGGTTGGGTTGCCTTGACTCGCCTTGGCTTGCCTTGACTTGTCTTCTATAACACTCGAATGTTGGTTTTCTTGTTCCTCTTCTCGTTGTTCTTACATGTATCATTGTCGTTGTCGCCAATATCGTGAAAACACGCCTGGTTATGGGTTTCCGCAGGACGTGGAAGGCTTTGCTCGGAGCTACGTCCTGCAGGCGGGCGTGTGTGCGCGCGAAGAGGAGCGGCTGCTGGGGCTGAAGGTTGGTCCAACGCGGCGCAATAGCTGTTCTTGACGCATGCAACACGACTGTTAGTGCTCGAAATCGAACGATATTCGAGTTGGATACCACAATCGAGTTGGGTACGACAATCGAGTTGGATACGATATTCGAGTTGGATACGATAATCGAGTTGGATACAACATTCGAGCTGGATGCAATGTTCGAGTCGCATACGTACGATAATCGAGTTCTATATCGATATTCAAGTTCGACACGATGGTCGTGTTGGATACGATATTCTAGTTGGATACGATTATCGAGTTCGATGCGGTAATCGAGTTCAATACGAAATCGATAAACAAGAAATGTAGTCGAGGCAAGTACCAGGTATACCGGGTATACCTTTCCCCCCACTTCCTAGAAAGCTGTAAATAAGCACACAAGGGGCGGCGTGATCCTCGGAAGTACGTAGTCTACGAGACTGCATTTCGTGTTTTTTATGTGCGAATGTATCATGTACTCACTGGTGTAAGGTCGGCTGTTTTTTTAGTATAGGCTAAATAAACACTCCAAACACTTACTTATTTTGTGTTATACACTTAATGTATGTACGTGGGTCCCGCGTTAAAACAAGCGAAGCAACTTTACTCAAGCATCACGTATATCCAGTACATAGTTCAGTAATGCAGATTTGTGATTTTGCTAAGATTAAAACTAAATAAAAAAAAAAGAAACCTCATCGTTAAAACTCTTACGTAGCACTCTCCTATTGAATACGGCCGGCACCCTATAAGCTCCTATTAATACTGCCTGCACCCTATAAGTTACGTAAACTGTTTTTTTCTTTTTCTTTTTTTTTTTCCCCTTCAACAGGCGGAAGAGGCAAGCGAAGCAGAGGACGCCGCCGGCGCCGCGCACGCTAACAGCAACGGGCACAACGGAGCAGCCAACAACGGTAGTAGCGGGGGCGGGGGCAGCAGCGGGGGGGGCAGCAGTAAGAAGCCGGCCGCCAAGGAGGAGGACAGCGAGTTTGTGCGGCAGGCGATGTCGGCCGCGAAGGACATCCAGGACCAGATCGCCAACGGGGCTAGGACGATCGACATACCTTCCGTGAGTTTTTGCTTTGGTATGTGCCTGGAGACGGAGCAACCCAACCAGCGTTTCTGTGCGCTAGCGACATCATAGTCCGAATGAACGAAACATGCTGCTGCTGACTGCAGTAAAAGCATCAACACTAACCGGTAGCTGCGCACTTGAAGCGTACCGGTATGCGAATATTGCGGGGGACCTATGAGTAAAAAGGGGACCAAACATTGTTCGTAAAAATGAGGAAAAATATATACTGTACCAGGTCAGGGGCGTCCAGAAAAAAGAGAAAACGACACACCACACCCCCAGAGGTCGGAATAGAAAACCGTTGCAACCGTTGTGATCACATGATGAAATAAGAAAATGGAAGAAAAAAATATCCTTATCTTCATTTTTCTTCACTTGGTTTTAGTAACCACCCCCCCTCCCCTGTCAATGGTCAAATGACTAAGGCAAGCAACAAATGAGTACGCCCCCCCCCCCCCCCCCCTAACGAACAAAAATCGACCACCCTCCGACCAGGTATTAAAAATATATACCAGGTATTAAAATATATACCAGGTTATTAAAATATATACCAGGTACAAGGTTCTCCTCCGGGACGTTCCCAGAGGAGTGGCGCAAGAACCAAATGAAAATTATACATAATGCGATATATTATATCTGACGCATATGTATAGTTATGTTTGTGAATTTTTCGCACTTTTCGCAACTTTTCTCTTCGTGCGAGCACTTTTCGGCAAAACGCTAAGTACCCCGACACAGCAAGCCCGGCCGGACACATTGGTCGAGGTTTGGGCTCGATCCGAGCTCTGTGGCTCGCGTGGCGGGCGCTCGAAGTTTTTTTTCCCGCGGGAGTGGATAAGCCGATTTCCCGGGTTCTCAGCATGAGGCCGTGTTTCGTACGTACGTGCCGGTAAATATTACCGTAATGTCCTGTTGTTTGCCCTGCTTTCACGGGCTGATCATGAGCACACAGGAGAGCCCAGACACAGATAGACAACATAACATGTGCAGAGAGCACAACGTTACAACTCTGCCTAATAAACACCAGCAGGTAACACCGTGCGTGGGTGACACACCCATCTGCGCTGTTCTGCTGTGGCTTAGCTGTGTCTATCGGAGCCTGCCCCGTAATCCACCATCTACCTTTCAGTTGTCCTGATGTGTGCGACTGACTCACGCTCACCTAGCCGGAAATGTAATGGCCTCTTTAATCCAATATCATACGAGTAGGATCTTGGAGTATACCAACTGCTGTCCATATATTTTCGATTGTTTGTTTCTTCCCTGAAGCTCACCCCAGAAATCTACGAGACATCAGACAACACGCAACGAACACAAACGAGGTCACAGCCCCGCCTAGAAGCACAAGCAGCAGCAGGCGTTCCTGTGGCAGGTTCGCCGGGTACTGCTGTAGCTGTTAGTGGTTACTTCATCGGGGGCTTGCACATCCGTCATCAGCAATCACACCACACCTCTCTCTCTTGTGCGCTGCTGTCTGCTGCCTGCCTGTGCTTGCATGATGTATGTGTCGTGCGCCTGGCGCGAGTCGCGACAAATAATACTGTACCGGTATTTGGGCAAATCATTTTTGGTCATATAGTCAAATGGTCACCATGTCCGATTTTGAATGTGAAATTTTGAGTTCGATCCTCATAGCGATGGATTTTTTTTTTTTTTGTATTATTGTGCGTATAATATAACCCAGACCCCACATATATAAGTTTTTTTTTTTAATTTTTTAATATATAAGACAGACAGCAAACAAAAACCAAGTGGATTTTTTTACGTAGGCAGGTTTGGTCGAGAGTTTCAGCCTCTTCTTCGGTGCATCCTTTTCTACTTCTTCTGCAAATACTATCCCACCACTACTGTTGTACGAGACCTGCTGTGTCCCATATGTCACGCGTGCGTGCGTGTGCGGTATCCTGACCTTGAGCGCCACAACAATAAAACATTGACAAATTTTAATATAACAAAAATTTTGGCGGGATCCTTAACAAATCTCTAACGGTCGAGTCAATATTAATGGTTCCATCATATTTCCGAGTATGTTTTATCCCCAAAAATGCAGGTACAGTTTTTTAAACGTCTGATTTTATGTATAGTACTACGCAGATATTTCATAACGTCGTACTTATTATGTACTACCAGTATGCAATATGATATTATGCGTATGATACAATGTCGCATGTTTTTGTATTAATAGTAGATTTTCGATTTGTCCTTGCGCCACTCCCCTAGGCACGTCCCGGAGGGGAACCTTGTACCAGGTATTAAAATATATACCAGGTATTAAAATATATACCAGGTATTAAAATATATACCAGGTATTAAAATATATACCAGGCATTTCCTGACTGCTGTAGTAGAAGTATCAACACGAACCGGTATAATAGCTGCTCGCTTGAGCACAGTGTACGAATATTTCGGGGGACCTCTATTATTAATCGTAAACAGGACCAAATGTTGTTGGTAAAAATACGGAAAATATTGACTTTTTTGTGTGTGTATACCGTAGGTTCTACATACCAGGTACCAGTATGTCCTATGGTCCCCTGTAATAGTCGAGTAAAAAAAAAAGGAGCCCAAAAAGCTCAGCAGACGCATCCTACGGTGCAGGGAAGGTCTTTGGTCGGGGGCCCCGCGAACAAAATTGTCTTCTTGAAGTCATTTGTTGGGGCGGGAGGATATTCAGAACATATGCCGCCATCCCTATAAGGTTGCGGTTCATATTTTCCCTCTGAGGCAAATATTTTGTCACTGGGACCGGTTGAGCCTATACTATAACCAAGTGAGCGACTACCGGTCATTAGTAGTATGATAATTCCATTTGCTGTATTTGCTTTTTGAGGACTGACGCAGGGAAGATTTTTGGTAGGGGGCTCCGCGAACATAATGATATTTTTCGAAGTCGATTGTTCGGGTGAGAGGATACTCAGAAAATAAGCCGCCACCCCTAGAAGGTGGCACTTTGCTCAACCAACCCCCTGCGCCGTGGGATGACTTCGTTTCCCTATACCTCTGTACCCTCCCTCCCTCTCTTTCTCTGTGTGTGTACCCGCGCTTGGCGTATTGGTAGGTATTGCGAGAGGATAAGTTCGTGGAGAAGCTGGTGAAGCAGAGCCTGGCGAAAAAAGCCCTGCAGAGGTTGGACCTGCTGAGGCGGCTTCAGATCATGATCTCGAAGGCCATAGAGGCCGTCTTGAGAGACATGCCCAGGGGGGAGAGGCAGAAGTGAGTGCGCAGGCCTTGTCTGTTACTGCTGCTGTTACTGCTGCTGCTGCTGCTGCTGCTGCTGCTGCTGCTGCTGCTGCTGCTGCATGCAGCGTTGTGTTTTTAGTGCTGTTTTTTTTGTGTACCAGGCATGGTGTTGGGGTTGAGGGGTGGGGGGAGGTGCTGTCGGCAGTGGTGATTTCGTTCGGTCGTGACCTTCTGTCCACTCCTGAACTTTGCTTCTTCGTGATCTTCGTTCGTTTCGTCATGGCTGTTCATTTTTTGTGGTTATCATTTGTTCATTCGTGATATTTCGTGAAATTCGGGGTGTTTCATTCATTAATTCGTGGCCTTTGTGCTGATTCGTGGTGCCCCCCCCCCTCCCCACGGAGAAGGTACGACTGTATCGAGGACATGGACGTGCAAGTGTCCATGCTGGCGCCGTTCGGGCTCGCGAAGGCTCTCCCCCTGGGCGACGTCAGGCCTAGGTGGGCCACGATGATGCAGACGTGGTGGGACCTGGACTGCGACAGAGACCTCTTGCTGGGAAGCTTCCTGCATGGGTTTGGAGCTTACCCGAAGATGAGGACGGACTCTCGCCTGTGCTTCTCCTCTAAGGTGACCGGAATTGGTGACCGAATTGGTTACCGAATGCGCGACCGAATTTTCGGACCGTATGTTTCACACGGCGGGTGCTACGATATACAGACCGAATTTGATGTCCGAATTTTCCGATCGAATGTTTCACACGACGGGTGCTACGATATAGGGGTACCCCTCTAAGGTGACCGAATTTTCCGACCGAATGGTTCACACGGCGGGTGCTACGATAGGAGTACTCCTCTAATGTGACCGAATTTGGTGAACGAATTTTCCGACCGAATGTTTCACACGACGGATGCTACGATATAGGGGTACGTAGTCCTCTGAGGCGACCGAATTTGGTGACCGAATTTTCCGACCGAATGGTTCACACGACGGGTGCTACGATATAGGGGTACGTACCCCTCAAAGGTGACCGAATTTGGTGACCGAATTTTCCGACCGAATGGTTCACACGGCGGGTGCTACGATAGGGGTACTCCTCTAACGACCGAATTTGGTGACCGAATTTTCCGACCGAATGGTTTACACGGCGGGTTATACGAAATAGGGGTACTCGTCTACCGTGACTGAATTTGGTGACCGAATATTCCGACGGAATGGTTCACACCAGGGGTGCTACAACAGGGGTACCCCTCTATATATGGTGACCGAATTTGGCGATTTATTTTTCCGACCGAGAATGGTTCACGGCGCGGCGCATGCTGGGAGTTGGGGGTAGGCTTACGCCAACGAACAATCCCATGCATGCCTGCTGTAGGTTACTGGTACCATGGCATATAGGTGCTCACGAAAAATATTGTAAACAACAAGGCATGCGTTATTGGCTAGTTTCTCAGTTGAGTATACTAACAGTCGCTAGTAGTCGCTAATAGTCACTAATGGCCACTCATGGCCACTAATGATCACTCCTGGCCACTAATGGTCACCATTCCGGAGGGCCAGAATAAATAAGGGACCAAATATTGTCGGTAAAAATAGGGAAATGTATAGTTTTTTGTTTGAACCGTAGCTCCTATTTACTATCGTCCCCCATAATAGGCAGCTTTGTTGCGCCATACCTGGTAGTCACTTCACTAATAGTCACTACTGTTATTGTCACCAATAGTCACCAATAGCATACGGGCACTATAGAGGGACCACTACTGTGTAGGGGGCGGGCACTTAGCCCCTTTGGTACGGATCCCTTTTAAGGGACATCAGGGATACACTGTATATAAGGGATAGCGACCAAAACAATGATGAACTTTGGCGCCATCAAACCGCCTGCGAACAGCGTGAGCATCCAGAAATGCGGATAGAAACACGTTTCGCCAGTGCCATACGACCCCTTGCGTTGTAACTCGGATGCCATCCTCGGAAGCTGAGGGGTCCAGCCGCGATGCTTTGAAGCTGATGCTGATGCTGATGCCCTTTCGGTTTGTGTTTCGTGTTTTTTTCGTCTTTCTTGTTTGTTGTTCCTCGTGGCTCGAGCAGATTCTCGGGCACGAGCTTGGCAGCCCAGGCGCGAGCAGCGGAGAAACGGCTGCTGTCGAGACGGAGGGGGTCAAAAAGGAAAAGGAGGCCGTCAAAAAGGAGAAGGAGGAAGGGGACGCTGCGGCACCGGCACCGGCCCCGACCCCGGCCCCGACCCCAGCCCCACCCGCGTCCCCGTTCCCCGCTCCCGCTCCGAAACCGCCTGCTGTTGTCGAGCCGCCGGTGAGTGGCGAGCGGGCGTATATAAGGCTGACCGCTACTGCGTATATATGTCTTTTGTTGTGGGTGCGCGTGTGTGTTGAGCTTGTTACTCACTACGGTGCGCCGGCTCAATAGTGTTTTGTTTCGAGGCTGTCTCTCTATTTTTTTTTCACACCATCCCGTCCAATCCAATCCCATCCCATCCCATCCCATCCCATCCCGCCTCTGTATCATCCCGTTCCTCCATCCAGTTCCATCCCATGCTATCCTATCCCATACCATACCATGCCATTCCATCCCCCCCCATCCCATCCCATCCCACCCAATCCCATCCAATCCCATCCAATATCCTCCCATCCCATTCCATGCCCCGCTTTCACGTTGTTGCCACCAGGTGATGGGAAGGCGATTGAGCCGTTTCAAGGGCGTGTACAGCCAGCCGGGGAGCAGTCGATGGATTGGCCTCGCTAGGGACGGCGACCGAGAAGCTTGCCTCGGCTCTCACCTCACAGAGGTATACCGGTGTTACGTAAACCTCGTAGAATAGCATAATATAGCGTTTTCCCGCCCACCCACCCACCCACCCACCCACCTCGTATTGACGCTGGGCTCTTGACTGCTGACTGTTGACTATTGAGTCTTGAGTATTTGGCGCTACTGAAGATTGACCCTAGAGGCCGTTGGTTATTGGCTTTTGACGCTCGAAACTTGGCTTGACACTACAGCAGCGTTCCACCCGCAGTTGCTTTTATGTCCTGTTCGGGTATTGACGGCTTTACTATTGAGTATTTTGAGTATTTGCTCTACTGAATATTAACCCTCGGCTGTAGGCTGTTGGCTGTTCGGATTGGACGGTTGTGGGCTATTGACGCTTGTGGCTTGACACTGGATGCTGGCTCTTGATTGCCAGCTCTTGACTGCCAGCTCTTGGTTATATCTTGACTGTTGATACCAGGCGCTGGCTATTGCCTGTCGACCCCTGGCGTTTATCTACCAGGCGTATTGATTTTTGACGAAGTGACCTGTCGCCGTTTGTGTTATTACTATTGGCAGTCGAGGCCACCCCGTTTTTACTAGAGAAACAACAACGCCGACGCAACCACACGGCACCAGCGACCCCAACACCAACAACGACAACAGCCATTGGGATAAAGGAACGACAACGTCGGCAACAACAACAACAACAACAACAACAACAACACCAATATCTACAGCAACAATAACAGTAACAACAACAGCAATAACTACAACAACAACAACAACAACAACAACGAGCACTACCACCACCACCAACACCAACACCACCAACACCACCACCACCAACACCACCACCACCGCCGCACAAACAACATGGTACTGTTGTCTTGTCTGGTGTTGTATTCCCTCTGTCAGGTGTCCGCCGCGAAGGCATACGACCGATTCACCCGAAAGCTGTACGTTGCCCTCCAGCTCCGAGCGGGGAACTCCGAACCCGATAAGTCCAAGGCCCCGACTAACTTCAACTTAGACGGCACAAGGTAAACTTGGAAAAATACCCTGGAGTTTTTTTTTTGTTTTGTGTGTCTTGCGCGATTTTCTTCATTTTGTTTGTTTTGCCCGTCTTTCTGTATTTTGAAAGTTTCGTTTCCTTCATGCTGTCTTTTTCTTGTGGAAGGGCACAGGTTAAATATAGAAAACTGTTAATAACAGGTAGTTGTTTCGCGCCTTTTTGCTTGGTTTTGTTTTGTTTTTTTACATTTTTTTGTCTGTTTTTTTTTGTGTCATTTTGGTTTTTGTCATGTTATCCTTGTCTTCCCGAAGGTTTGAGCCTGTCTTGTGTTCACCCAGCAACTTCAACCTACTGCAGACGGAGGACGCGCTAAACACGAAAGTGTTGTACTGGTAGTTCCCTCGTAATGTTTGTGTGTATGCGTGTGTGTGTTTTTTTTTTCTTCTCTCGTTGACTCGTACTTGTTTTCAGTTTTCGTCTCTCGTTTTCTTTTTTTTCCAGTGCCTTGCTTTTTTTCTGGAAAATGTCAAAAGCCCGTGCTGTGGCGGCAGGCTGGCCTCTGGCGATGAGATGAAGTGAACTCAACAACAACGAAAATATAGAAACGAGAAAATGCCCATCCTTACGTGACGTCACTAATCGCGCCGCCGAAACCATAACGTAACACCGTACTACTGTAATTGCGCCGCCGAAGCCGTCACATACCGTTACTAAATAAGTATGAACCGCTCCGACGAAGCCGCTACGTACTGTTACCAATCGCTCCACAAAAACCCGTTACGTACCGTTACTAATCGCTCCGCCGAAACCGTTGTGAACCGTTACTAAACGTGCGGACGAAACCGTCATGGGCCGTTACTATTAATCGTCACCTCTCAGAAACCGTTGCGTACCGTTACTAATTACTCCGCGCCGAAATCCGTTACTTACCGTTACTAAACGTGCCGGCGAAACTGTCACGCGCCATTTCTATTGATACTCGCCGCTCAGAAACCGTTGCGTACCGTTACTAATCGCGCCGCTAAAACCGTTACGTACCGTTTCATCTGAACGGCAGGAGAGCGGAACCTGAGACGGACGGCACAGGGGCCACTAAGAAGGACCCCCCCCCCCTACCGCCGGCCCTCCCGTGGCATCGAAGCTCTCCCTACATCGGCGTTTCCGCGAGCGGGTCGAGATGGACAGCACAACTCGTGTAAGCCTTTACTTTCCCTTCCCTTTCTTGTTTCTTGTTTCTTGATTATTGTTTTTTGTTTCTTACTGTAGTTCTTTCTTGAGTGTCTTGTTTTCTTTCATGTGTGTGTTTTTTGTTGTGTTGTTCCTGATTTTTTGTTTTGTTTTTCTTGATTTTTTTTTGTCTTGTTTTTTTTATTATTTGCAGCAGAGGGGTGGTGTTTTGGGATCTGCCGATTTTGTGGTCGTGTTTGAGGCCGATGTGCGATGTGTGCTGTTTGAATGAAACACGCGCTTGTGGACGTTGGTTGGGCTGTTGGTCGTTGGTTGGGCTGTTCGTCGGTTTTATTGGTTTTGTTTTGTTTGTTGCCAAACAAGCACAGTTTTCGGCTCCATGTTCTCGCGTGTCTTCACCCCCCCCCTCCCCGTCTCGAAAGGGATGATGCGTGGTCAATGGTCAAATGACTAAAGCAAGCAACACATGGGTACGCTCCGTCTCGAAAGGGATGCGTGGTCAATGGTCAAATGATTAAGGCAAGCAACAAATGAGTACGCCCCCCCCCCCCCCCCCTGCCCCCCCCCCCCCCCCCTGCCCCCCCCCCCCCCCCCTGCCCCCCCCCCCCCCCCCTGCCCCCCCCCCCCCCCCCTGCCCCCCCCCCCCCCCCCTGCCCCCCCCCCCCCCCCCTGCCCCCCCCCCCCCCCCCTGCCCCCCCCCCCCCCCCCTGCCCCCCCCCCCCCCCCCTGCCCCCCCCCCCCCCCCCTGCCCCCCCCCCCCCCCCCTGCCCCCCCCCCCCCCCCCTGCCCCCCCCCCCCCCCCCTGCCCCCCCCCCCCCCCCCTGCCCCCCCCCCCCCCCCCTGCCCCCCCCCCCCCCCCCTGCCCCCCCCCCCCCCCCCTGCCCCCCCCCCCCCCCCCTGCCCCCCCCCCCCCCCCCTGCCCCCCCCCCCCCCCCCTGCCCCCCCCCCCCCCCCCTGCCCCCCCCCCCCCCCCCTGCCCCCCCCCCCCCCCCCTGCCCCCCCCCCCCCCCCCTGCCCCCCCCCCCCCCCCCTGCCCCCCCCCCCCCCCCCTGCCCCCCCCCCCCCCCCCTGCCCCCCCCCCCCCCCCCTGCCCCCCCCCCCCCCCCCTGCCCCCCCCCCCCCCCCCTGCCCCCCCCCCCCCCCCCTGCCCCCCCCCCCCCCCCCTGCCCCCCCCCCCCCCCCCTGCCCCCCCCCCCCCCCCCTGCCCCCCCCCCCCCCCCCTGCCCCCCCCCCCCCCCCCTGCCCCCCCCCCCCCCCCCTGCCCCCCCCCCCCCCCCCTGCCCCCCCCCCCCCCCCCTGCCCCCCCCCCCCCCCCCTGCCCCCCCCCCCCCCCCCTGCCCCCCCCCCCCCCCCCTGCCCCCCCCCCCCCCCCCTGCCCCCCCCCCCCCCCCCTGCCCCCCCCCCCCCCCCCTGCCCCCCCCCCCCCCCCCTGCCCCCCCCCCCCCCCCCTGCCCCCCCCCCCCCCCCCTGCCCCCCCCCCCCCCCCCTGCCCCCCCCCCCCCCCCCTGCCCCCCCCCCCCCCCCCTGCCCCCCCCCCCCCCCCCTGCCCCCCCCCCCCCCCCCTGCCCCCCCCCCCCCCCCCTGCCCCCCCCCCCCCCCCCTGCCCCCCCCCCCCCCCCCTGCCCCCCCCCCCCCCCCCTGCCCCCCCCCCCCCCCCCTGCCCCCCCCCCCCCCCCCTGCCCCCCCCCCCCCCCCCTGCCCCCCCCCCCCCCCCCTGCCCCCCCCCCCCCCCCCTGCCCCCCCCCCCCCCCCCTGCCCCCCCCCCCCCCCCCTGCCCCCCCCCCCCCCCCCTGCCCCCCCCCCCCCCCCCTGCCCCCCCCCCCCCCCCCTGCCCCCCCCCCCCCCCCCTGCCCCCCCCCCCCCCCCCTGCCCCCCCCCCCCCCCCCACACCCCCCCGGGGCCCGCCCCCCCCCCCCCTCCCCGTCTCGAAAGGGATGAAGAGGGGTCAATGGTCAAATGACTAAAGCAAGCAACACATGGGTCCGCTCCGTCTCGAAAGGGAGGCGTGGGCAATGGTCAAATGATTAAGGCAACAAACAAAGGAATCCCCCCCCCCCCCCCCCCCCTCCCTCCCTGCACATGCTCCCACAACAGGTGTAGCAGGAAACCCATCCTCCTGGGCTCCTACCCCACGGAGGTTCAAGCGGCCATCGCTCACGACGACGCGGCGCGGCAGGCGATGCTAACGGGGGATCCGACGACAGCGGCGGCAGCGGCGGCGGCAGCCGTCGGGGCTAACCCGGCTACCGCCAGCACCGCCACCAACGCCAACACCAGCACCAACGCCGGCACACCGGTCGCTGCTGCTGCTGCTGCTGCTACCGCCGCCGCTCCCTCCACTACCAGCGCCGGCTGCGAGCCTCGTTCGCTAAACTTCGCAAGCGACGAGGAGGCGCGGGAGCGGCTCGACGCGGTCGCGATGTTCGAGGCGGGGGTCGAACCGGACGGGGCGGAGGTAGACCCTTCCCTCGTCCTCGTCCCCATCGAAGTTGTCGGCGCCGGGGGCAGTGGTGGCGGTGGTGGCGGCGGTAGGAAGTGTGGCACGGCGTTACGGAGACTGAGTGACCCTCTACCCAGCAAGGCGGCGCTCGAGCTGGGGGAGAAGGAACAGCAGAAGCTGAAGGAGGGGGGAGGAGAAGAGGGGGCGGGGGGGGTCGGGGCGGTGAAAACGGAGCCGGAGCGGGCGGGGGCGACCGCGGTGGACGCTATCCTAGCCGCCGCTGCCGCCTCTAAGGAGGGACCGGCGGCGGTGACGGCGGCGGTAGTAGTCCCTACGCTGGGGGGGGTCAAAAAGGAGGAGGAGGAGGTGGGGCAGGGACGGTTACCGGCGGAGGCGGCGGTGGCGACGGCTGGAAACTTAGGAGCCCAAGGGAATGGCGATGCGGGTGGGGGGTTGGCAGGGGCTGATGGGGGGTTGGCGGCTGATGCTGACCGGATGGATGTGGAAGCAGGGGAAGGGGGGGGTGTTGGCGGAGAGGGGAAAGACCAAGCCAGGTATGTGCAGGTCGGCTGTGGGCTTGGGGGGGGGCGCGGGAGAGGGAGTTGTCGTGGAGGCATGTGGTGGGTGGGTGGGTGGGTGAGCCGTGTGTGGAGGGGAGGGGAAAGGCGGCGGAGGACAGCGGGGGCGTTTTTTCTTCTTTTTTGTTCGTCGGGCGTGCTCCGTCCCGGCATTGTAGGGGTGCGAGGGTCTATGGCCATACGATTACGGCCGTGCGTGGCATGATACGACTACGGCCGTGCACGATATGAGAATACCCCCCCCCCGCACCTCGCCCAACACCTCATGGCGCTTCGCGCTTGGTGCAAGTAATGCCTGACTGGTTGGTTGAAACCCAACGCCCCCCGTCTGGGTATGGTAGGGACACGAGGGTCTATGGTCATACGACTACGGCCATGCAATCATGAGTACACCCCCGTCCCGTCCCGCCTCTGCCACCAACTACCGCCAGCCCTACGCTACTCTTCCTCACCCCTCCCCTACCCCCACCCTATCATCCCCTATGGTACCCCCCGTCCCCCACCGCGGCTGCCAAGCAGGAGTTCCAGTCCGAGCTCTAAAAAGAGGGAGTGGGAGAAGCTTCCTTTAAGGGGAAGCGGGACCGATGTGGGGGGGGAGTGGGAGGCCGAGGCGCGTCGAGCGGCCGAGGTTACCATGCCAGACGTGAGGCTGTTGAACAGGCTGGTGCACTACCTGGCCACCTCGAGCAAAGCGCTGGAATTCAAGGCGGACCAGCATCTCAAGGTTCCTAAGGTAAGTTGGCGGTGGTGGTGGAGGCGGAGGAAGGGTGATCGCAGTTGTTGTTGTTGTTGTTGTTGTTTTTTAAGTTTTCGTTTCATTGGCGTTTTTTATTGTTTTGGCGCCGTTGCTATTGTTATTGTTTTTGCTGCTGCTTCTGGTGTTATTACTGCTGCTATTAATGTTGATGTTGGTGCTGCTATCCATGCTGATGCTGCTGCTATTTCTTCTGTCATTGCTGCTGGTGCTGCTTTCGTTGCTGCCACTACTGCTGCTGCTGCTGATGATGATGCACCTCCTCCTGCCTCTGTTGCTCCTCCTCCTTTTGCGTCCCGCTGTGTTTTCGATGCTGCTGCTACGCGATCGCTCAGAGCGGCGCAGGGTCTGGCGCGGCGAAGTCCTCGCCGCGGGAAGGAAGCGGGGGCGGGGCAGGGGGANGGGAGGGGGGGGGTCGAGCGGGAAGAGCGGGCCCGCCACCCCTCGCAAACGGTCGTCAAGTGCCGCTGCTAAGAGGCCAAAGGTATGATAGCATATTAACAGTACGTGGGAACATAGTAATAGAAATAGTAATAAAAATAATATTCACAACCAAATATGGTGTGCAACATAAGGGGTACATGGTTTTGGCGTCCATCGTGGGTTCTGACGACCCTTCTTACTGAATAAGCCCACCCAGAATAGCACTACATTAGCCCACCCCGTATCATTACCTATTAGTACGGGGGCATAGTAAATAGAACCAAATATTGTTCGTAAAAATAGGGAAATGTATAGTTTTTTTGTGTGCACGTGGTCCTGTTTACCATGTTCCCCAAACTTATTTGCTATGGCGTCCATTGTGGGTTCTGATTATTCTTACTACATAGGCCCACCCCGTACCGGTTACTCTTCTCACCACATAGGCCCACCCCGTACCGGTTACTCTTCTTACTACATAGGCCCACCCCGTACCGGTTACTATTCTTACTACATAGGCCCACCCCGTACCGGTTACTCTTCTTACCACGTAGGCCCACCCCGTACCGGTTACTATTCTTACTACATAGGCCCACCCGGAATAGTACTATTACAGGGGGGCATAGTAAATATGACCAAGTATTGTTAGTACAAATAGGGAAAAGTGTAGATTTTTGTGTGCACCTTAGGTCCTATTTGCTATGGTCCCCCGCAATATTAGTATTATTTTGTATGGTTTTGGCCGGTCAAGCGTTCTTTAAAGAGTTGAGGTACTGATTTTGTTGATGTATTGTTGTAGTGTTGATGTGGGGAGTACCTTGGCTGTTGAGGGTTACCTATTGGTGATTGGTTGAATGAGTTAAGTGATTGATTGATTGATTGATTGATTGATTTATAAATTGCTTGATTGGATTGATTGATTGATCGATTGATTGATTGATTGATTGATTGCTTGGTTGGTTTATGTGTTGATTTGCTTGATTTACAGATTGATTGGTGTTTATTGATTTATTATGCTTGTTGGTCGTTGATTGTGCTGCAGTGCTCTGAGGAGGTGGACATTCAGGAGGTGGCGGAGGAGAGGAAGCTGGGTGTGATCACGGACCGGCAAGAGAGCGGCGCCATCGCACTCGTGCAAACCTGGGCGGAGGCCGTGGCGGTGAGCGTTTTCTCGGCCTATTCAATGGCATGATACATCACGGCTCTATCTATCTATCTACAGTAGATTATCTGGTTCATGGCCTGCCCTTGTGAAAGGTCGTGCAGGATCTGCACGGAACAGCTCCAACCCATAAAACCTGTGCTTGATCATGCGGACTATACGGGTCCCACCCGGTAACATGAGCTAGATCATACAGATCATACAGATCATACAGATCATACAAGACCGGGAATATATCTGCCTTAAAGGGTCTACTGCTTACAGATCATTAATTGGGAAGCGACGATATCTATCTGATCTATCTGGTCTATCTGCAGGTCATCTGTCCGAGGTGTGTGTGATTGAGTATTTTGCCCGACATACCTGGTAGATATCTTGTGTATTTTCATGGTCTCTTTTCAACTGTACGATAGCGTAACAGTGTCAACGTTGCGTTGGCTGTTGTATCGCGCTCACATTGTCTCGTTGCCACTTGATACCTATACAACACTGCATTACCATATACAAGGTGGAATGACAGGTGAATCCCGTCCCTGTTAGAGTCAAGGTCGGGGGTTAGAGCCCCCCGAGTGGATGCTCGTAGGGACTTTTTCTCGCAAAACATATCTTGACTTCGTACGAGTAGGGGAAAGCGCGAGAGCGTGAGTTAACAAAATTCGATGAAAATCGACGAGCGTTGGGAAGGCTGAACCCTCTGCGCGATAAAAATCAAGGCACGAACCGTAGTGGGGAGGAGGGAGACGAGCCTGCTTTGTGACCCCGGACCTGAGTTACGACTATGGAGGGAGAGGGAAAGAAGTGCGAAGATAGTAAATGGGATGGAAACAAAAGAAATGTGGTCGGTATTGCTAACCGTTGCCGTTTTTTTTTTGTGCTCAGTTTTCCGTGGCAATGCCGTTCTCACCTCTGAGTGACTTGCTGCGGCTTGTAGAATTATTCTACCCCTTGCAACGCTGACCGCACCCCCTCGACGCCCCGACGATGCCAACGAATCTATTTCAACGGATGGATTTCAACGCCCCGATGCTGCCGACGGATCGATCCCAACGGACCGATGTCAACGAACCTATATTTCAACGGATGGATGCCAACGCACCGATGCTGCCAACGGATCGATCCCAACGAATGGGTGCCAACGAACCTATATTTCAACGGACGGATGCCAACGCACCGTTCGCAACGCACCGGTCTCAACGGATCGATATCAACGGATTGGTCTCAACGGATTGATTTCAACGGATCGATCTCAACGGATCGACAAACATCGATGTCAAAAACGGATCTCGATTTGGAGCAGGGGTTGGAGTCGCCGCCTCCAGATCACCCAAGTTGGCGTACCTGCCTTACCGCCGCTCTGAAGGAGTTGCCCAAGGTAAGAAGGGATGCGATGCCCCCCGTATGTGTACACGAGGACAGAAACACACTACTGCTGTAGGAACGAATAGGAACTGACTGATCAGCTCATGGCTGGGAAAATTGAAGTCAGTCTTGAGGTGGAGGTTTGATTGGTATACAGCGGCAGCCTACTACGTAGAGGTGGTATTTCATGGCCACTTTGTGCTTGCGTGAATGAATCGCTGTTCCTACTGCAGTTGTACTTGTACCAAGTAAATTACCTTTAGGTCGTCCGTTCGCCTCCCCCCCTCATGCCTTCCGGCCAATGTAAACGTTGCCAGTCTGGACGGATATATAAGAACCGTTTGATATTCGTATTAATGTGTAAACGCTCATTCTATCTTCCTCCAGAGTCGTATAGTCGTACACGGACATTCTTTGGTTTCGTCCGCTCACCCCCCGCCCCCTTCCCGGTCCCCGGTCTTTACGCCTTCCGGTCAATACAAAATGTTTGTGCATGTGTGGCGATATTGGCGGTACAGCAAGCGTTGGCGTGCTCTCCCTCGACATGGACGTTCTGGGAGAGGAAGATGCTGTGCGCGGCGCTGCTGGCGCAAGGCGCCCCGAGCTCGAATAACGACGATACGGTGGGTGAAAAACAAAAATACCTGGTACATACCTGGTACGTAGTCGTGTTTTTTTTTCTTTTTTTTTTTCTTGATGGACTCAAATGATCTGAGTGAACTTTAGCACAACTGAAAGACGGTGTCATGTATGTATGTATCATAAGTGCGTTCATAATCATCAAGCATCAAGTCACTCAATCGACCTCGTTGTCAATCTTTTGAGCACGAGGTAATCAAACTGCAATCACCAGGGGTGGTGGAATGACCAATCAGCTTCTGTGGCGTCGATAATCAACCAGCAGTAAATCAGTCATCGATCACTTATATCGTCAGTCGTCAATCAACCATATCGCTAACCATCGATCGACTGTCGTCAAATCATCAATCACTTATCGTCAATTCTCAAAACCATCTATCGTCAAGCCATCAATCAATCCTCAGCAATCTATCGCCAATCGTCAGCCCTCAGTAATCGATCATCACACACCCGCCAATCGCCAATCATCAATCATGGATCACCACGCGAGTCGAATGGAGGTGTTGGGGGGGGGAAGGCGCTGAACGTTTGAAGTTTGCAAACATGACTGGGCGCCCGCGTTTTTGTCGTTTCGGGTTGGATTCGGATCGAACCGGACCGCTTAAATCCGTTGATTCTTGTTACGCTCTAATTCGTTTCAATCGATTTCATTCCATTTCGTTTTCGCTGCGTTGCTTTTATTCCGGTTTCGTTTCGTTCCGTTCCGTTCCATATCGTTCGACGTATTTTCGATTCGGATCGGGTCAAATTGGATCGGATCACGGATCGCTTTTTTTCATTGTTTTTTTTTCGTTTTACTCTCGTAGCTCATTCTGGTCCGTTGCAGTTAATATGTATCGTTTTGCTTTGTTTCGTTTCGTTTTGTTTTATTTCGTTTATTTTCATTTTGTTTGATTTCGTTTCTTTTCTTTTCACTTCGTTTCGTTTTGCCTCGGTTCGTTTCGTTCCGTTTCGTTTCGTTTCAATTGTGTTCATTCCATTCCCTTGTCTCCTTTGATCTCCCCCGTCTCTCCCCCCTCCGCGGCAGATCCACCCTGGCATCGTTCGTCTGATGCAGGGGCGCGAGCCTTTCGACACCTCCATGGACGGCATGGACATGGAGGTCATGAAGGGATTCACGTGGGAGTCCATCATCGCCAGGTATACATACCATCACATGATCACATGATGGCATCCCACATCAAACATGCAAATTATCAACTACCTAGGAAACCCCCGTCTTTTGGAGGCGCTGTCAAGGCCGCTATACTTGCAGCGCTACCCCTGCCGCCGCTATTGCGGAGGACCATAGTAAATAGGACCAAATATTTGTTGGTAAAAACAAGTAAACATATAGGTTTTTGTGTGTACCGTAGGACCTATTTACTATGGTCCCCCGTATTACATCTTCTCGCTGCAGTCGTCGCCACGGCGATTTTTTTTTGTGTCAGGTGTACATTATTTGTTTTGGGCGTTGGTCGCCAACCCCCCCCTCCTCCTCCCCCACCCAACAAGCTCTATGAAATATTGCTCGCCCCATAATAACTCCCTCTCAGAGCCAATTTAACCAGGAATCCCCCCCCCCCC
>MEHQ01001920.1:205754-245411 GCA_008828725.1 Saccharina japonica
GACACAGTAATATTTACTTTTCATCCGGCAGGATATTTCCGGGAACTTTACAGTCACTAATGATGTATGGAGGTATATCGTGGTCCGCAGGTTCGGAACAACAAAAAAAATTGTCGAAAGCGGCGCAGCCGCGTTTCTTGCCCGTTTTGGGTCCGGTTTGGGGTCAGGGTTAGGGTTAGGGTTGGGGGTTGGGTTGGGTCTACGCGCGTACCTTGATCCCACTAGGAAGTGCTTCCTATTAATAGTTCCTAGCCCGCAAACGCAAACAACGAACAGCCCGACCCCTGGAAGATCTTACCGGACGATGTGTGAATAGTTCTCAGTTCGAATCTCACGTGGGTCGGACTTTTGAGTTTATTTGCAAAAATAAATAAAAAACGGAATCAACTGCTGAGAGCGCCTAATATAGCTGGGTAGCAAATTCGAGCGAGTGACGAGGGAAGAAAGTGCTGAATTTCCGCGATAAAAATGCAAGGCAAGAACCGTAGTGGGGGAGAGGGAGAGAGCCTACTTTGTGACCCCGGATCTGAGTTAGACTAGGGAGGAGAGAGAAAGGAAGGGCGAAGATGATAAATGGATGGACCACGGCGTTTCGCGCTTGGGGCAAGCAATGTCTGCCTGGTTGGTGAAAACCCAACGCGCTCCGTCCTGGCATTGTAGGGATGCGAGGGTCTATGGTCATATGACTACGGCCGTGCACAACATGAGTACCCCCCCTCCGCCCCCCCCTAACGAACAAAAATTTCGGTGAGATGTCGAAAAAAAAAAATCGACCACCCTCGATCTTGCAGCTGTTGTTTTTATTTATTTATATATGTGCCATCCACACATACATACATAACAGGTAACTAATACCGTAGAAAATTCAATGACTTCAAAACATGGGAGGTGCTATCAATCAATCAGACCTGAGTACTCGACAAAAGTATCCCCCCTTATGCATGACTCTTTTTTTTTCCATCGCATGTATCATCTTCGCCCTTCCTTTCTCTCTCCTTCCTAGTCATAACTCAGATCCGGGGTCACAAAGTAGGTTCTTCTCCCTCCTCCCCCACTACGGTTCTTGCCTTGCATTTTTATCGCGGGAATATTTCAGCACTTTCTTCCCTCGTCAACTCTCGTCGAATTCTGCTTACCCAAGCTATAGTACGCGCTCTCGACAAACGGTTGGTGTCATTTGATAATAAAAATCTCCATACATACGGAGACCCGAACCCTCGACCTCCAGCCTAACAATCTTCGTGGTTACCTGTTAGACCACCGGGGCGACCGGCTGCTCTACTGACTCCTGGCCGACGTTTCACTTATCATATCTGAAAAGGAACATTATACTGTGAGATAGAGGATTTCGTCGAAACTTAAACTCATCTTTGCAAGCTGAGTGTGATACTGCGATCGCGCGTACTTACGGGTTTTATATGTACTCATCATGCAGGATGTCTCATGCAGGATACACATCCTGCAATATGAGGAGAACAAAATCTGAGGCTGCAAAATTCATGCAGCGTGTGTCTATCTGTGACAGAATATAAACCGTGGGTTTGCACGGTACTCTACCACTACCATATTACAGTAGTAGTAGAACAACATTGATTGGTACTACTGCTGCCCTCGAGGCTCTTTTTTTCATCCATGTCACTGTTATATTTTTATCGGAATCGTTGGGGCGGAAGCACCTGGCCTTAACTTTTTTTATGTTGCCCCGTCGCGCAGCCACAGCCAGCAGCAAGCAGCAGTCAGTCACACACCCCTTATTTGCTCTTTCAGTTAGTACTATTAAATACTACTGTTCACTACCGGCGGCATAGTACACTTCTTGCGGAGAATTGACGGCTACTATCAGCTACTATCAGCTCGTACGATCATCAGGGTCATTGCCGACACCTTGCTTGTGGCTCTTGTTGCTTGGACATCTTGCCGGCTCCGATCCACCGGGCAGTGGCCTTCACTAGAGATGAGTACGGACTGCTGTAGAGATGGGGTATACTGCTGTACGCGTATATAATATAATAAGTACCATTCATTCGCTTTTTGTGGCACCATTTTTTCATTTAGTGACAGCGGTTGGTATTACAGTACAGGGCACCTAATAAGAACAAGCAGGAAAGCTGGCCCAGAGGCTGGATTTCTTGTTTGAGAGAGGGTGCTTTCTACACTAATTTCAAGATAACGACTCTCAAATTTCTTATTTTACTCTAAATACCAGCCTGGCTTTCTTGTTAGCCTGTTTCTTACTAGGAGTCCCGTACTGTATTGTTGATAGGAGGTATACTATTATATGTTAGGCTTAAAAACTACAAGACGACGAGCTGGTCCGGCTGCTGCAAGGCTAAATTTCACTTATTACTACTGTAGAAATAGTGCAATAGTATAGGGTCGTTTTTGACGATAGAAGTGAAAACGTTTTTGCCAAATTGCCCAAGTTTTGGCTAGTTTTTATTTTCAACTCTTGCTTAAAACTTGCCATATGAAATTATCTTGCCAAATTTCGACAAACCTGCCAACGAAGGGCTGAGGCAATCTCCACCCAAAAAATGGCAAAAAGCGTGCCAAATTGGCAATAAATCCAAATTTCCATACACGTACGTTAACAGTTTGGCAAATTCAGTGTCGGTAAAAGCGGTAAAAGCGACCTTCGATCTACCTTTTTGCACCCATTTTTGGAAAAGTTAGGACTGAACATTCCGCCCCCGCCTGACATTGTTATCGTTGTGCAGCAGTACAGGACACCTAATAAGAAACAGGCTAATAAGAAAGAAAGGCTGCGATTTTCGAGGAAAATAATAAATTCGGGAGTCGTTATCTTGAAATTAGTGTAGAAAGCACTGCTGCAGACAGCTATTAATAGCTACAGCAGTAGCTGTGTTTCGAGTTTTTGCCTCTGTCGGCGTGTTGCTTAACTTTTGGAATCCGACTGTTGTCGAGAAACCCCCCTCGTCGATTGAATCCCGTCGCGTACTGAGATTTATCGACACCCAATAAAGTCTTTTATTTCGGGGGACCATAGTAAATACTAGTAAATAGGACCTACGTTACACACACAAACCCCTACATATTTACCTATTTTTACTAACAATATTTGATCCTATTTACTATTATAGTGTTTACTATGGTCCTCCGTAATAGTAACGGGGAGCAGAGTAAATAGGACCTAGGGCGCACTCAAAAACCTGCATATTTGTCTATTTGTACCAGCAACATTTGGTCCTATTTACTATGGCCTCCCGCCATAGTGTATGTATGTCCGGAAGGCCGAACATTTATGTGTTGTATGATATGCTGCGGATGGATGTCGCTGTGATACTCGGTGTGAACATTAACATTATACCAACACCGATTGCTTGGGGCATGGCAAAACGTTCGATAGAGATAGTCTTGTCACCGCCCCCGCCTGACATTGTTATCGTTGTACAGTGCAGGACACCTAATAGGAAACATGCTATTAAGAAAGACAGGCTGATATTTTCGAGGAATATAAGAAATTCGGGAGTCGTTATCTTGAAATTCGTGTAGAAAGCACCCTCTCTCGAATAAGAAATCCAGCCTGGACCAGATTTCCTGTTTTTTATTAGATGTCCTGTACTGTATCTGACATTACTGAGCTGTAGATATGATATGGCACGTGACACGTGACGCGCACAAGAGGCCAACACAAGGTTTAGATGTTCCGATCGGAGACTAAACAAAAAACTGAAGTTTGCAGCACATAATGTTTCGAAATTTGGACTGAATTATGTTTTGAAATAACCACACGTTTATTTGTCCTCAGCATCCCCAGAGGACCAAAAATAAAAAAACAAGAAATTTCCTTACTATTCTGGCGGATTCATGATTAAATGATTGGGCTATTTTCAGAAGCGCCCACAACTTTTCCCTCCCGAGTTTTTTTCTTCTTGTTCCCATAGGAGCTCGTTGGGGATTGGAGATACCTACTGCTGTAGTACCTAGACCATGCTTCATGCAAAATTTCAGCTAGAAATTCACAAAACTGAAGCCGCGAAAGTACATTAAACTATCATCGCGCTATTAACAGGCTATAAACCAGGCCGGTTCGTAGTTGTTTCGGAAGCGGCAACGCTTTTCGTATGTTTATGTACACAGTCGCCACCACCGCCACCACCACCTCTATACCTTCGTGTGCTGTACAGCATTGATTGAATAGAGTAAAAACACATTTTTCCTGTGTTATAGTTATAGTGCGACTTGTGCAAGAGGTACATACAAAGCAGCCGTAGTACACTGCTGCTGTCGTAGTAGCGGTGCTGTTCGTAGATCGCGAGAGCTCTCTCTCTCTCTCTCTCTCCTTCCGGCTTGCTTAGTGGGTGATTGGACTATCATCATCGTCGTCATAGTAACGTCGGAGGGATTGTGGGCTCTCGGGGCTTGAGGTTTCCCGCGACGTCTACGCGAGAGATGTCGAGACACAGGATAGCTCCGGTCAGCAGCGAGGACGCGGTTTCAGACTCCAGCAACAGCAGCAGAGGCAGCGGCAAGTGACACAGAGTTCCTTCGTCGGTTAGCGTTGAATATATATATATATATATATATATATATGCAGTATATATTATATTTATATATTACGTAGCAAATAATCAGCCGCAATATAAAATGTTATTTTATGATGGAATAGAAATACCCGTTCGTTAATAATCTGTTCGTAAAATGTGTTTTTACAGTACCTCTCTACCGAATATTTAAGGATCGTTTAGGTATTCGTAATGATACGACAACGGTCATTATATTCCCGCCCAGAGCAGCAGTGGTACAAAATAGCCTAGTTGCTGAGTAACACTTTGTCCCTAAATAAGACCCATTTTGATTTAATAGTAATGCACAAAAGGTGCTTACATTTCGGGACAAGGTGGTATCTGGTATTTTTGAGTTCGTAATGAGCGTTACGCAGTGCGACCTACCTGCTATATATATACCAGGTACGAAGCAAGCAGCAGCGGCAGCAGCAGCAGCAGCTTGCCACACAGCCGTCGGAGCGAAGACGAGTGTGTTAAAGGCTGAAGGCTCTCTCCCCTGAGAGTACACACAGCGATAGCATGGTGTGGGTGTGGGGACTGCTTCTGCTAACTGTGCCGGCTTTATGCACTCAGGCGCAGCGGACCGCCCGCATTCTATTAGGATTTTTGGGAAGACGGTATATTTAATTGATGATAAAAACTAGGGACGATGTCACCAACAGCCTATGGACATGATGACTTAAAGGGTATGGACATGAGGATATGAGGATACTAATGGGTGTCCGAGAGTTACAATGGTTACAGTGCAAGGAGACGCGCGCCACGGACGCAACATGATCCTATCATATATACGTATACAAGGGGGTTTCGCCGCGGCGGACTGACGATCGCCTGCGGCTTCGTGCAAGGCCAGTAACGGCGAAGAGTAGAGGTAGGGCGCAAAAAAACGACTTTGCTGCCAAGAGGTGTACAGTAGTACAGGACACCTATAACGAGAAACAACGATTCTTACCCAGGCTGGGGTTCTTTTTCATTTGAGAGAGTGTGCATTCTACACTATCTTCATAATAACGGTTCCCGAATTTCTTATTTTCCTTGCAAAAATGCTTCGTGTATGCACCCGGTCCACTGCTACGTAGGCGCTCTCATAATCCCAAACAATGGGCTTAACCCATTCAGAACTGAAAACAAATGTCCCACACTAATTCCAAGTAGTTTGTCCCTAAATACGTGGGACCAGTTCTTAAGGGGTTGAGAACCGGTCCCACTTTTTTGGCGACAAACTACTTGGAATTAGTGTGGGATACATTTTGCAGTTCTGTTGGGGCTTGGAAGTGTCGAAAACGAGTGTCGAAAATCAAAAGGTGACGATTACAATACGCTGCGTACAGCACTTCCAAGAATTTGGCAGTTCAGAATTTCAGGCTCGAATTTTAGACGAAAATATGCGCACGCGGCCTCTTTCTGTACCGAAAATATATAGTGTAGGATACGCCCTCCTGCCTTACATGAGAGGATTCCAGCCTGGCCAGAAATGAGAAGAGATTCTTGGCTGGTGTGTCGCATACTGTTTGTTGTACGGCATCGATCGGCTGATATCACCTTCTAGATACGTGTATCGTTGTTTTGGCCGCTCTCTCCCTTGGAAGGGGTGAACTTAACCCCTTAAGGACGGGTACCGCCAATTTGGGGACAAACTGCTCGGAATTAGTGTGGGTTAACCAACCTTGGGACTATAGAGAGAGAGGAAAAAATTGACTACGAAACAAGTAGAGTGGCGATTCCAGCGACGCACGGCCACGGCAGTGCGAGGAGTCAGTCATTCGGCGCGGGGGCACAACACATGCTCTTACCCGAACCGCTGCTGGGCACTCGCGCTGCTTCGTAGAGGGCTGACAGCACCAGACCAACGCCTTTAGTGTTTTGGTCGCTTTTTTTCACTTAAAAGGAGTCCCAAGGATTGACCGCCCTTGTTGGGATGTCCAAGTGTCGAAAAAAAGTTGGCGATCGCGGCATCGGTCCCACCAAGCGAACCCACCCAGGCTGCTACTACTGATATACAGTACGGGGTGGTGAGCAATGCCACACACCTTCTAGCACCGTTTGTGAAGTGATGACCGAGTAGAGCTGTAGAGCACCACATTACACGTTCCTACTCCTAATAGAGACACCTCCAACACTTGGGTGCTCATTACGTTGTTTCCATATATTACAAATAAACTTTTTGCTAATCAGGGGGGGGCACACACACAGCAAATGTATTAGCGCCGTCGGGAAGACCTCGTCGAGGCGTTTCCAAAACACACACCGCTCAGCGTTTCCCCCCCGAAAAAATGACGGGGAAAATTCGTTCTATTAATATAGGGGGGGGGTGCTATATTTTGCGTGTATATACGGCAATAACCATTGCGAAAATGATCCCATATTTACTCTCATTGCATTAACTTTTCCCTAGTAATCTTCATTGTGGTTGAGGTTTTAGGGGATTGTTGGTAGTGCAGGTCGACTCCTGGTAGTTACAAATAGCAGTCTGTACGCGCATTGCACGATGGCAGCTAGTGTTCCGATTTTTGGTGCCAGTGGTATTCGTGTGCTTTTATGACAGTGTGATATCCGGTGCCTGGTATGTATGGATTGCGTTCCAGGGTTGTTTACGTACCAGTACGATTGTTAAAATGTATCAGTATGGTATGCGGTACCAGGTATGTATATACTGTGGCTTGCTGTGGTATATGTATGTACCAGGTATGGGCACTGCGTCTTCTCTGCGGTATATGTATGTGCCAGGTATGGGCAATGGGTCTTCTTCTGGTCTGTCTATGCAACTGCTGTGCTGTAGGCTGGACTGCAGGTATTTGGGTGCAGCATGTATGTTTGTAGTTGTAGGAGCACTGAACTGGGTCTCAGTACGGTATAGCGTACCAGGGGTGTTGGACGGCGTCATAATTTTACAGTATACAGTAGTGGTGGTAGGGCCGGCCGATCTCTCTCACCACTTCAAAATACTAAAATAGAATCCCGTGTAGGATTGCTGGCATGTGTATGTCGTGCCTGTCGTGGGGGACAAAACACTGGGAATACGACTCCGATTCAGGTCTATGTCCTCTTTTCTGTGCACTTTTCTGCCCACCTTTCTGCCCACTTTTCTGCTCCACTTCTATGTCCACTTTTTTATGTCCACTTTTATGTCCACTTTTATGTACACTGCTGCAGTGGTACCAATAAATGTGCAACTGTTGTTGCACAGGAGAGGGACACATTCTAGTTTAGAGCCTTACGAGTACGGGTTCTGATTAGTATCATTTTTTTTTTTTTTTTTTTGTCCATCCCATTTATTATCTTCGCCCTTCCTTTCTCTCTCCTCCCTCGTAGTCGTAACTCAGATCCGGGGTCACAAAGTAGGCTCTTCTCTCCCTCCTCCCCCACTACGGTTCTTGCCTTGCATTTTTATCGCGAGAAGACTTCAGCTTTTCCTTCCCTCGTCGACTCGCATCGAATTGTGCCTACCCACGCTCGTACTATTAATTGGCGCTCTCAGCAGTTGATTCCGTTTTTTTATTTATTTTTGCAAATGAACTCAAAAGTCCGACCCACGTGAGATTCGAACTCCAGGCATCAACGTTCAGAAGCGTTCGAGGTTACCTCTAGACCATCGGGGCGACCGACTATTGTTCTCCCGTAATACTACCAATAATATACATATATGATACGACGGGTTGTTTTATTTTTATTATTTTTATTTTCCAATGTCTCGTAGATCGTTTCCAGTCATGTGATACATATTACACCATCCACAGGCAGTAGTATAATGATTTCAGTCAGACCTGAATACTCAACGAAAACACGGACATATTACATACATTTATATGTATGTACATAGAACAATTAACAGCGCAGTGTGCGATTACTTTCGCCCTCTAGCTTGAGTTGTTGTTGTTGTTGTTGTTGTGGTTGTTGTGGCGTGTACCTCACAATGCGACTGGCTGCTATACAGCCACTACTCCTCCCACCGCTAACCAAGCAAGCACGGTACAGGCCATAGAGGCAGAGACGCTAAATAAAGGCATCCACATAAAATAAAGGCCTTCCCTTGCCTGCTGCTCCTTGAAGAACATCCCCTCCTGTGACGACGAGCTGTGCTATCGAATCCTACGGTGCTGTGCTCCGGACGTTGTGAGTACCAGAAGCGTATTGGTGTGAGTACCCTGACATCGCGAGTTGACACGCCCCTCGAAGAGTATATTTATGCCCCATACGTATAAATATATATATATTTTCCCATCCCATTCATTATCTTCGCACTTCCGTCTTTCTCCCTCCCTAGTCGTAACTTAGATCCGGGGTCACAAAGTAGGCTCCTCTCCCTCCTCCCCCGCTACGACGGTTCTTGCCTTGGTTTTTATCGCGAGAAGATTTCAGCACTTTCTTCCCTCGTCAACTTTCGTCGAATTTTGCTCACCCACGCTATAATATGCGCTCTCGACAGTCGGTGTCATTTCAGAATAAAAACCTCCATGGGGAGAATCGAACCCTCGACATCCGGCCCTACAGGCTTCGTGGCTACCAGTTAGACCACCGGGGCGACCGGACAAGCCAGTACTGGTACATATACTTAACTTGATGGAACATTTGCGAGGAGTCAGGACGTCCGTTTCCTCCTATGCCGACGAGCGAAGAAAGGGTCGAAGTATTTTTCGCGAAAAAAAAAATATGCGAAGGCACGAGAACCGTAGAGTTGGGCACGAGGGAGGGGTGAAGAGCCGGCCGGCTTTTTGTGACCCCGGACCTGAGTTACGACTACGACTCGTACCGGGAAGGAGAGAGAAAAGAAAAGGGCCAAGATAATAGGAAGGGATGGAAAAGAAAAAGAAAAAGGCTATTGGCCAAAGGCAAAAGGCTATTAATAAACGCAAAAGGAAAAAGGCAAACGACATACACCCCAGCCATGCCGACGGCCCTAGCCAGCAGCAAACTCGCTCCTAGAATATATATGTACATATATAATATATATATTATAATATACCAGGTATGATAGAGGCAGCACTTTTTGGCTGATTTTGTTTTTCTGAAATGATCGGGCTCCTTACCCCAAAATCGTGGTGCAAATGTTTCCCATTTTTACGGCTATTAAGCCCTTAAGAACTGATCCCGCGAAGTTGGGGACAAAATACTTAGAATTAGTGTGGGACATTTTTTTCAGTTCTGTATGGTGTTATAATGATTACCCTGGGCTGGGTAATCGATCGATCTTTTACCCCTATAGCTCAGCAGGTGATACCCTCACATTTGACGTCGTCGAGGACACGGGTTCGAATCTCACTTCGAACGTTTCTTTTATAGAAACGCTTGCGCGTGCGTCCCTAAAAAACACGTCTCCCTGGTTCCCCAGGTGTTGAAACGAAGCGGGTAGGTCAACGTACGGCCGTATACGGTACCGACGTCCCAAATATCCCGCCGTTCAGAGGGGGGGGAGAGTGTTATAAGGATTACCCGGGGCTGGGTAATCGATCGATCTTTTACCCCTATAGCTCAGCAGGTAATACCTTCACAATGGGTTAATAGCCTACCATGGCATTGTTCATCGGGTGTATACGATCGTAGCTCTTTAGTTTCTCTCCAAAATCAGTTTTTGACTTACTGTTAGTACAGAGCTCCTTTAGTGACCCAAACACCCTCAGAAGGCAAAACCTTATTTATCATGGTGCACCTCTACCGTAGCATTCGTCATTTACATACAGTACAGGACAACTAATAAGAAACAGGAAAGCTGGTCCAGGCTGGATTTCTTATTTCAGAGAGAGAGTGCATTCTACACCAATTTCAAGATAACGACTCCCGAATCCCTTTTTTCCCCCTCTAAATCTCAGCCTGGCTTTCCTTATTAGCCTGTTTCTTATTAGGTGTCCTGTACTGTATATCAATTGACCCCTATTTCGCCCCTTTGGGAAGCATTATACCTGCTAACGAAAAGCGACCAAACCAATGATAGCTTGTCGTACATATAGTGTTATGAACCGTCTACGAAGCAGCGTGCTTCGTAACGCGCGCAGCGGTACGGGTAGATAAATAAGAATGTTGGCCCCGAGCCGCAAGGCTCCTTTTGCAATGGACCTCGGGGCGCCAATTGTTCTCCTTCCCGAAACACGCAGGGGCCGTTACTACTACTGCCGTATTCGCCACTTTCCCCCCCTCAATTTTTCCCACCTTGAAGTCCAAAGAGGATTCCAAATCGTATACCACCTTGTACCGTAATATTAGCAACATTTTTATTGAATATGAATATATAAAATGTGCTTATATTCATGGACAGAGTAGTATATATAACCCAAATGGGACTCGAGAGGGGAAAAATATTGGAAAGTAACCCCCCGATAATTAATCAATAGTTTCCCCTCTCTGAAATGTATCAAGAGGATTTTGTTGTGTAACCGCTTGGGACTTGTTGTAGAGCGAAAGCTTGTCGGGCGGGAAAAATGGTGCCGATTACGGCAAGGGAACGGTCGCGCGAAGCAAAAGCTATCCAAAGGAGGGAAAAATGGAAGGAGATGCTTCGACACGCTCGCTGTATATATGGTGAAAGTTTTCACGCTCCCGAACGCGCCGGCCACAAACGAATTTCAAACAAAAAAAAACAAAATGAAAACTCGTTTTCATCCCAGAATTTCTGACGACTAAAACAAAAGTTACGTATATACGCTCGTACTGACTGTATTTAGACAGGATATCTTCTTACGTTACGTCCCTCTGCTCGCCCCACCCGCACTCCCTCCTCTCTCTTTCCCCTTCGCTCGTTCTTTTTCCTCTCTGTCTCCTGAATAATAACAAATTATTCACGCTAACGCTCACGCTCACACTCACGCTCACGCTTACGTGCGCGTGCGCCGCGCGCGCCACAAAACAAAACGAATTTCGAATTTCGAAAAAAAAAAAAAACGACGCGAAACGCATGGTCCGGTTTTTTCGACTGAACGAAACGAATGGGAAATAAAAAACCCCATGAAACTCGTTTTCGTCCCAGATTTCATGGCGGCCGTTTTTGGCGAGAACGGCCCTAAAGGTGTCGAGGCCCTGGAGTACCCCACGCGCCAGAGGGAGGCGGGGCTCGGTTCGACGACGCCCCTACCGCGGGGGGCATCGATCAGCAGCGACGAAGGCTCGTTCGATGAGGGCGAGGATAGGTTTGGCAGCGAACGGGGTGGTGGTGGTGGTGGTGGTGGTGGTGGTGGTGGTGTCCTTAGTGGCCGCTTTGGTGGTGGCAACAGCTTGAGGGCGAGGACCCAGCAGATGATGAAGCTCCCGCAGAATGCTTCGGTGAGGATTTTTGCTCTAGTTTATTGTTTTTTTTTTTCGGAAAAAAAAAATGAGAAATTTTGAGATTGTTTCGGGAAAGGATTACGTATATATGTCCCTTTTTTTCATTTGGGGGACGGGATTATTATTGGTATACGTTTTTCTAGTATTCAGGGGATGATTGATGATTGTGATAGGTGTTTGTGAATTTGTATGACTAGCATAAGAGCTGCACATTGTCAGATGGAAAATGTGGAATAATAAGGTACTTCGTATATGTACCAGGTATCTGATGTTATTTTTATGTTTGATGCTTGTTAGTTATTGCTCCTTTTTTCTTATTCCTTGTGTTCCGCCCGACACGGACTTGGTATCCAGACGAAGGCGTGGCGACGATGGATGGTTTCTTATTTATTGTTCCCTGTGTCTTACAACTTGTTTCCGTATCTCCTACTTATTGTCCCCTGTTTATTTTTCTTGTTTCGTGTTTCTTATTTTACTTTTTCCTGTTTCTTACGACTTGTTTCGTATCTCCTATTCATTGTTTCCTGTTTAATTTTACTTGTTTCGTGCGAGTATTTCTTCAAATAATTTCCCTGTTTCTTATTACTTGTTTCTTGTTTCTTACCAGATATTTCTTTTTTCTTGTTCCTTATGACTTCATTTCCTATTTCTTATTTCTCGTCCACCCCCGACGCCGACTTGCCATCCAGGCCAAGGCGGCTCGACGATGGCTTATTTCTTGTTCATATTGCGTATATTTTTTGGTTGTTTCTTTGTCCCCTGTTGTCTTATCACCTGCGCCATTTTTTTTATGAACTCCAAGGCTATTTACCACTCTGTACCTACATATAAGCACATTTTGTGCATTACAATTCAATTAAAATGGTGCTTATATTTAGGGACAGAGTTTTTTTTTTTTTCTCGGCGCCAGGGCACATTTTAGACCTTTTTCTTATTTCTCGCGCTTCTTGTTTCTTATTTCTCGCGTTTCTTGTTTCTTGTTTCTTGTTTCTTGTTTTCCTGCCGTCGATTTTTTGTTGTTGTTGTTTGCTGTCCAGGCGAAAGCGGCGCAGCGATGGATGTCGCAGCGGATACCATCCCGCGTGGGCAGCTCGGCCGTGACTACCTCCCAACGGTTCGCGCAACCGTTGGCGAGCGAGGGGAAGGGCAGTGTCTTCCCGGTCGACTTACCTCTGGCCAAAAGGTCAGGCGGGATGGGGGGAGTAGGGGTTGGAGTTGGAGGTGGAGGTGGCGGTGGTGGTGGTGGGGATGGGGCTGGGGGAGACGGCAATGGCGGCGGGGTGTCGCCGTGTAGCGCTGCAGGGACGCTGCAGGAGACACCGCCTCCGGCGTCGTCAGGGACGAGAGGCCCCGAGCTGTGGCGGAGGCTATGCCGAGAGCTGAGGCTTACGGATTCCCAGGAAGCGCAGGTGTGTGAGGGGGGGATTAGGGGGGGGCGTACTCATTTGTTGCTTGCCTTAGTCATTTGACCATTGACCACGCATCCCTTTCGAGACGGAGAGAGGGGGATTAGGGGGACGGAGAGGGAGAGGAGGCAGATGGGTAGGTTGAGGTGCATTAAGTGCGCAGGGGAGATGATGGCCTTGAACAGTGGTGCAGTGGGTGTGGTGGACAGCGGGGTGGGGGGGGTGGTGGAGTCTGGTGTATCTCTGACCCATGCAACGGAGTACGGGCCTGCTGGGGTAGCCCAAGGTTCCACGGTGTGTTTGGTCGTGCTTGAACTTGTTTGTGTGTTTGCTCTGTCCGGGCGCATCTTCGCCCTCCGCTCCCTCCTTGATGCACCATAAGGCGTCTGGTAGTCCCCCCAGCCCCCGCACCCCCTGAGACCAACACAAACAAGACCGTCAAAACCTCAAAATCGCAAAATATGAAAACTCAAAGGTAGGAGCTAGAAGCGAAGAAACGTATGGCCATACGTAGAGGAATACACTTTTTTCATAGATAGGGTTTCCTTCGGAGGTAGGGTTAGGGTTTATAGGGGTAGGAGGAACGCACCTCGTAGAGACGATCACGTCCCGCTTTATTGTCACGCCCTCCCAAGTTTTTTTTTCCGGAGACCTGAATGCATCAGCCTGACCAATTTTGTAGGACCGTTAGAGGTGGTCGATGACGGTTGCAGTCGTGCCTCCGACGCCGTCCCGTCAGCCGAGTGCGGTGACCCGCCCAGAGTCGTGCGTTGGCTACATACATCTCCACGGGGTGTGTTCCCTGCGTTTTCTGCGCCTCGCTCGATGTGTGCGTGTGCGCGTCCCGTCCGGCGTGCGCGTCCTCCTCTCGCGACGTGTTTTGTGTGTTGTGTGTGTTCACGTTTCTGCTTTTCGGCCCGAGAAATGGCATTTGGTGTCATTCGGAAGGCAACTGAACGTGCCGGGAAAATTCACTGGTAATAAACCGAGCCCGGTGCTGAAACAGTTTTTTTTCGATAACGTGACTATTAAGTATTGCAGAGATCGGGTTTCGCGCTCCCCGCTCTGCTCGAAATCGGTGAGGCGGGACGGAGTACCCCGCGAAGCCGACTCTTTTTTTTCGAGTCACGCGAACGCGCTGCTCCGGCCCCGAGGCGCAGAGGGAGAGCAAGCCCTCGAGGGCCACGCACGTCTCCCTATTGCCCGCCGCTAGACCCGAGCACCGCGAAAGGGCCAACCGGCCTATGGGGGGGGCACGTACAGAAAGCACGGCGAAGGCCAGAGTTTAAATAAAAAACGTTTTTTTCTAGTGGTGGTACAACTATAGGCTTCGTACCAGGTATCATGTCAAACCATCTATTTCCTGGCGTCGTATTAACCATGCGGCAGCAAAAGTATCAACCAATCGATAAAACTGTGCCTGGTAACTGTGTAAAATATGAACTAAAAACCAAATCAGATGGAGGCGTTCTGCGATATTCTTCTCCCTCTTTCGTTACATTAATTTATTATACCCCCCCCATACCACACTTTTTATTTTACGTTCCGAAATAAAAAAATCATGATTCAGCCATACGTGCATGGCCCACAAAATCGTCAACGACGTGTGCTACATATATAGGGGTACCTGTATGACGGCACTTTTGTTTTGGTGCCATTTTGTGTTTTCTTCGTGCGATGACGGGGACTTCTCATCTTAGGGACTAACTACGCACCCAATTGAGGCATGCCGCTCTGTCGCTAAATATGAGGACCGTTTGGGGATTAACATTAGTAAAGAAGGTGATTATATCTAGGGACAAAGTGGTATGCCTTATCGACGCAGGCCACCTTAAGGTAGAGAGGTGCACCATAAGAGGGTGGTCGCTTGAGGAGCTCGATACTATTAGTAAGTAAAAACATGTGTTACAGGAAAAAAAGTGCGATTATATCCGAATAGCAATTCAAGGCCCTCGGTATATACTGCTGCGGCTGCTACTATTTCTGTCGCCATAGACGATTGCGGCTGTACGTATACACTTGAGTATACAGCAGTTACAGGGCAGTATTATACGTGTCGTTGTTGTTTGATGTAGGTACCTACCGGTAAGAGTTATGATGCTGAAGGATCGAGTCAGGTGTGCTGCTGCTGCTGCTGCTGCTGCTGCTGCTGCTGCTGCTGCTGCTGCTGCTGCTGCTGCTGCTTTCTTTATTTCTACTGAGAAACTGTTTCAGCAAAAAAAAAGTAAAATTCCGACCATTTTAGATTAAGGCGCCCTGCGCCGCCAGTCAGAAAACGTATCTGCGAAAACGTGCAACCTCTACCGTACGTAGCACGCGTCTATCGTGTGTTTATACGAAGTCATTTTCGTCTACTACAGGCCCTAACCCATGGAATCGATTGCTCGTCGGGATTAACTACAGTACGTACTGTGCATTTGTTTCGTGAAGCGTGCTTTTTTTCGAGGGGGGGGGTAGGGGGGGGGTGAGATGCGCAAGAGCTCAGCATGTGAGAAGCGTCAGTCAGACCATGCGTCCCGACTATGAACCAGATACGTATTTATATATACGTACAGTAGCTCTAACTATGGAACCTGCCAACGAAAACTGTTCGTAACTCCCTAACCATTTGTTCAAACCTATAATACGTATAATATCAACCAACTACTGTGTACTCATGCTATTACGGGGTGGGCTAATGTAGTAAATAGTGGACCTACGGTACGCACAAAAACCTATATACCTGGTACCTATATACCTGATTTTACTAACAAAAATTGGTCCTGATTGTGTATACTCGTCGTCCGTAATATTGCTATCAGCATTATCCGACGTGATTATTACAAAATCTAGATTTCGGATTACGCTCGCAGCAAGAGGGAGACCCAGCCGCCACGTCCGCCGGCCACCCCGGCTATGTTACATGTATAACCGGGTGGACCCGATGGACATCGGCGCCTTCGACTGGCTGGGACGCCCCGAGCTGGCGACGGGAGCCTCCACCGGTATCCTCCTTGTCCGCTCCTTCCCACTGTATAGCAACCTCCCACCTGTCCGGGCCCTTCCTCACACCACGCGTTCACGCACCACTTCTGCGGGCTTGTTAGACGTTTCCTTTTTTCACCCGGTGCACGCCCTCTAGACAAGCCTCCGCGGAAACCCTGAGGTCCGTCGCCACTCGCTCCAGCCGTCGAAGGCGGTCCATCTCCACCGGGGTCCTGGGGGCGGCTGCGGCGTCTTTCTGCAGCTGTCGAAACTGTTTTGTTATCCGCGGTGTTGATAGAAACATATTACGGAAGACCATAGTAAATAGGACCAATTTTTGTTAGTAAAATCAGGTATATAGGTACCAGGTATATAGGTTTTTGTGCGTACCGTAGGTCCACTATTTACTACATTAGCCCACCCCGTAATAGCATGAGTACACAGTAGTTGGTTGATATTATACGTATTATAGGTTTGAACAAATGGTTAGGGAGTTACGAACAGTTTTCGTTGGCAGGTTCCATAGTTAGAGCTACTGTACGTATATATAAATACGTATCTGGTTCATAGTCGGGACGCATGGTCTGACTGACGCTTCTCACATGCTGAGCTCTTGCGCATCTCACCCCCCCCCTACCCCCCCCCTCGAAAAAAAACACGCTTCACGAAACAAATGCACAGTATGTACTGTAGTTAATCCCGACGAGCAATCGATTCCATGGGTTAGGGCCTGTAGTAGACGAAAATGACTTCGTATAAACACACGATAGACGCGTGCTACGTACGGTAGAGGTTGCACGTTTTCGCAGATACGTTTTCTGACTGGCGGCGCAGGGCGCCTTAATCTAAAATGGTCGGAATTTTACTTTTTTTTTGCTGAAACAGTTTCTCAGTAGAAATAAAGAAAGCAGCAGCAGCAGCAGCAGCAGCAGCAGCAGCAGCAGCAGCAGCAGCAGCAGCAGCAGCAGCACACCTGACTCGATCCTTCAGCATCATAACTCTTACCGGTAGGTACCTACATCAAACAACAACGACACGTATAATACTGCCCTGTAACTGCTGTATACTTCAGTGTATACGTACAGCCGCAATCGTCTATGGCGACAGAAATAGTAGCAGCCGCAGCAGTATATACCGAGGGCCTTGAATTGCTATTCGGATATAATCGCACTTTTTTTCCTGTAACACATGTTTTTACTTACTAATAGTATCGAGCTCCTCAAGCGACCACCCTGAGGGGGAAAATCTGGTGCACCTCTCTACCTTAAGGTGGCCTGCGTCGATAAGGCATACCACTTTGTCCCTAGATATAATCACCTTCTTTACTAATGTTAATCCCCAAACGGTCCTCATATTTAGCGACAGAGCGGCATGCCTCAATTGGGTGCGTAGTTAGTCCCTAAGATGAGAAGTCCCCGTCATCGCACGAAGAAAACACAAAATGGCACCAAAACAAAAGTGCCGTCATACAGGTACCCCTATATATGTAGCACACGTCGTTGACGATTTTGTGGGCCATGCACGTATGGCTGAATCATGATTTTTTTATTTCGGAACGTAAAATAAAAAGTGTGGTATGGGGGGGGGGTATAATAAATTAATTCAACGAAAGAGGGAGAAGAATATCGCAGAACGCCTCCATCTGATTTGGTTTTTAGTTCATATTTTACACAGTTACCAGGCACAGTTTTATCGATTGGTTGATACTTTTGCTGCCGCATGGTTAATACGACGCCAGGAAATAGATGGTTTGACATGATACCTGGTACGAAGCCTATAGTTGTACCACCACTAGAAAAAAACGTTTTTTATTTAAACTCTGGCCTTCGCCGTGCTTTCTGTACGTGCCCCCCCCATAGGCCGGTTGGCCCTTTCGCGGTGCTCGGGTCTAGCGGCGGGCAATAGGGAGACGTGCGTGGCCCTCGAGGGCTTGCTCTCCCTCTGCGCCTCGGGGCCGGAGCAGCGCGTTCGCGTGACTCGAAAAAAAAGAGTCGGCTTCGCGGGGTACTCCGTCCCGCCTCACCGATTTCGAGCAGAGCGGGGAGCGCGAAACCCGATCTCTGCAATACTTAATAGTCACGTTATCGAAAAAAAACTGTTTCAGCACCGGGCTCGGTTTATTACCAGTGAATTTTCCCGGCACGTTCAGTTGCCTTCCGAATGACACCAAATGCCATTTCTCGGGCCGAAAAGCAGAAACGTGAACACACACAACACACAAAACACGTCGCGAGAGGAGGACGCGCACGCCGGACGGGACGCGCACACGCACACATCGAGCGAGGCGCAGAAAACGCAGGGAACACACCCCGTGGAGATGTATGTAGCCAACGCACGACTCTGGGCGGGTCACCGCACTCGGCTGACGGGACGGCGTCGGAGGCACGACTGCAACCGTCATCGACCACCTCTAACGGTCCTACAAAATTGGTCAGGCTGATGCATTCAGGTCTCCGGAAAAAAAAACTTGGGAGGGCGTGACAATAAAGCGGGACGTGATCGTCTCTACGAGGTGCGTTCCTCCTACCCCTATAAACCCTAACCCTACCTCCGAAGGAAACCCTATCTATGAAAAAAGTGTATTCCTCTACGTATGGCCATACGTTTCTTCGCTTCTAGCTCCTACCTTTGAGTTTTCATATTTTGCGATTTTGAGGTTTTGACGGTCTTGTTTGTGTTGGTCTCAGGGGGTGCGGGGGCTGGGGGGACTACCAGACGCCTTATGGTGCATCAAGGAGGGAGCGGAGGGCGAAGATGCGCCCGGACAGAGCAAACACACAAACAAGTTCAAGCACGACCAAACACACCGTGGAACCTTGGGCTACCCCAGCAGGCCCGTACTCCGTTGCATGGGTCAGAGATACACCAGACTCCACCACCCCCCCCACCCCGCTGTCCACCACACCCACTGCACCACTGTTCAAGGCCATCATCTCCCCTGCGCACNCGTTTTATTTTATTATCGCGACTCGACGACGACTGGATGCACCAGGCGAGGCTTCGAGGTCGAAATCATCCAGAGGTTTGACAGGTGAGACATATGTCACACTCGTCTGTATTCATAGTCCTCTCTACGGCGTTCATGTCCTATCCTTTGCTGCTGTACCAGGCACCCCCCCCGTGTAGCAAAGAAACCTTCCGCAAACAAGGAAACCCAAATAGTTGAATAGTCGGCACTGCTGCAACCAACTAACACTGAGGAACATAGTAATCAGGACCAAATATGCTTCGTAAAAACACTGGAAATATTGGTTTTTTGGTGTACTCTTTTATGGTTCCCCGTGATATTACCTAGCTGGCGACTGTTAGTATTCTATATTCCTGACAGCTCTGTGAACTATACCAGGTACCTGGTATTGGTGCGTACCTGATAACAGCTTTCACCTTCCTGTCGAGGTACCTGGCACATCATCTCTTTCTTACTTCGGTAGACTACTCGTTCATGTGGGCTTCATTTTGTGTGTGTGTTTTATACATAGCCTGGCCACATTGATCATATTTATAGATGTTTTGGTTGTTTTCGATGATTTCGGATGCGACGGGATCCCTTTTTTTGTTTTGCGAAATATGTTGTTTTTGTTGAGTTAATTTCGTCCTTTTCAAGACTTTCCACTGCGGTGTTGCTGTTCTTTTGTCCCTACGGTACCGTGCGCGCGGTTCGGTGCGTTTTTTTTGTTTCACGTACCAGGTATGTATATAGCGCGCCGCATCGTTCGTGGTTTTTCCTTTGTGCACAGAACCGCACCGCACCGCTTCGTGAACAAAAAATAATCCGCCCATCAACGAGCCGCACAGCGCCGTACCGCACCTTTCGAATGTCAAAAACAAAAACCCACCGCACGGTAATATTCTCGGGAAAAAAAAACAGTTTTGATTATTTTGGATGCGATTCTCAGAAAAATAAACCATTTTGATTATTTCGGATGCGATTCTCAGAAAAATAAAGAATTTTGATCATTTTGGATGCGACGGTTTTCCCTTTTCCCCCTGTAATATTTTGTACTCGTACACCGATTTTGTTTGTACCGTGTCTTGACGCCTTGCTTGAGAGTATACCTGGTACGTCGCTGGCTTTCCGGGGTTTTTTACCACAGGTACACGTTCGTTCCTTGTTAACGAGTCGATGCTACGTAGGGTAGTTACACGTTCGTTCCTTGTTAACGAGTCGATGCTACGTAGGGTAGTTGGCACCTTTTATCCCCGTCACTTTTCATCACTTTTGTTTTTTAGTTGTAAAAACAAAAGCCTGTTTGTTTGTTTGTTTATTTATTTTTGTGCGTCGCAAGCTGGACACTAAAACACACACGTGGGAGACATTTGGTTTGTGATCGCCGCCCCGTCTTTCTTCTACTTGGTCTTATTTGTCGATCACTTTTTTCTTTTTTTTTGGTACTGTAACGTTAAAACAAAAACAACTTACTTTTTTGACTGAAAAACAAAAACATTTTTTCGTGCGTCGTAGGCTGGACATCAACACACACGTGGGAGAATTCTGGTTTTTGATCGACGCGACCTGGATGTCGAACTGGATCGACTTCGTCATGGGCAAGACGCCCCCCCCGGGACCTATTTCCAACCTCAATCTGTACGACCGTCAGAACTCCAAGTCGGCAGCCCGTCGAGAATGTGAGTCAGCATTTTTTTGTTTTGTTTGTTTTTTTCCCCATTTTTTTTTCTTTTCTACATATAGGGCGTAACTCAGACCCCGGGGTCACATAGTAGGCGCCCCCCCCCCCCCCTGCGGTAGGTGTTATGGTACTGCTGGAATGACGTGGAAACGTTGGTAAATACCTGGTATAAGGTATAATATTCGTATTGGTAGTACTTGGAAGGCGTATCTTAGATGGAAACCAGGGAGTTTCCAGAGTGAGGCAAACCGAGCTATCTGTCTTTCAGACTTCCATCGTGGGAAAAGGAATAAAGCTGCTCTTCTTCGATCTCTAAGCAAACAGCACACGTGAGTACCATGGAGTACCCGTTCAATAGGCTGACCTGGCTAGGGACACTCTGCGTCCTTACCCTAATAATATCACATAGGTGCCTTAAGTGCTTATCCCGAGAAGACTTTTCAGGTCTTGCTTGCATCGTCGACTCGCGTCGAATGCTTTTGCTTGGGCAAGCAGGCCTGGGGGTATTGGTGCTAGTGGTGGTGGTTGTGGGGGTGGGAGGGGTGGTGGCCGGAGGGGTGGGGGTGATAGGGGGGGGAGGTGGCGATGGTTGTGGAGGTGGTGGGGGGGGGGGGGGGGGGGGGGGGGGGTGGCGGCGGTGGTGGAAGTAGAGGTGGTGGTTGTGGTTGTGGTTGTGCTGCTGGTGGTGATGGTGGTGGAGTTGGCGTAGACGTTAGTATTGCTGTCCCTGTCCCTCTCACGTGTATGTTCACTCGCGTGACTATGTTTATAAAAAAAACAGATTAGTTTGTTTTTTTATTTTTTATGTCGCGGTTCAAGATTGGAACTCCCCCGTCCCGCTCTATCCAACGTTATTGCCCTTGTCCTCGCTCCCCTCCCCCGCACAGAACCCCGCACAGAAGCCCCACAACCTAACCCAACCTAACCCAACCCAACCCAACCCAACCCAACCCAACCCAACCCAACCCAACCCAACCCAACCCAACCCAGCCCAACCAAACCAAACCCAATCTAACCTAGCTGAATCCAACCCAACCCAATCCAATCTAACCTAACTGAATCCAACCCGCCATTCTTTTTTGGGTGTTGGCAGCAATGTTCCTGAAGCACGCGGCGAACGCCAGTGCTCGCAACGGCGTGATGGCAGCCCGCCCTGACCTCAAGCTCAAGCCGAGCCTCCAGAAGCTGAGGGACTACCGCGCCGTGCACCGTGAGTGCGAGTATATGGGAGGGGAGGGGCAGGGGAAGGGAGGGGGGGGGGGGGGAGGGGAGGGGGGTGAAATAACTTTGACGCCTGACGCATGCTACGGTAGCCTGCATGCAGGTGCACCGTATTGTTTCTGAAGGTGATGGTCACTTGAGGAGCTCCACACCTCTCACCCAAAACCGGTTTTTGGTTTTTGGAGGAAAGTAAACAATTTCCGTGGCCTTAACCCTTTTAGAACTGCAGTCCCGTTTTGGGGACAAATCACTTAGAATTAGAGTGGTTTGTCCCCAACACGGGACTCCAGTTCTAAAAGGGTTTAAGTATGAAACGAAAAAGAGTGCAGCACAATTCATGAAATTCCGACGATTTTGGTTTAACCCTTTTAGGACTGCAGTCCCGTTTTGGGGACAATCCACTCTAATTCTAAGTAATTTGTCCCCAAAACGGGACTCCAGCCCTAAAAGGGTTCCCCGTCATTCTGAACAGATTTCAGCCAAAAAAAGGTACAGTACTTCTATCGTAGCATGCCGTTGCCTTTTACACGGACGTCTTTGTGTGTGTTGTTTTTGGGGGTTTGAGGTGATATTTTGGCGTGTTTGCATACCGGCACCTGGGCGTTTGTGTCACGAGTTTGGGGGTCAGGGCTGGGCACTGGCACAGTATGTACTGGCAGTATTTCATCCACTGGTACGTAGCTATCTGCTGGTTGCGCCGCCAATAGATGCCTCCGGTGTGTTTTGATATCGAGCGCTGTGTACGCCCAAGAAACCGCGTCTCGACCAGTACACTGCTGCAATCCAGTACAGTATACTGACTGCTGACGAAAGCCAGTACAATGCCCACACCTACTGATTGACGCGGCCAGTGCCCAGCTCTACGTAGTTGCGTACGTACCTGGCAGATGTTTGTGTCATGTGTGTGTGTTTTTTTGTATTTTGACGAAGGTTATGCTTAGGGTTGGGATTGGCGGGGGGCGGGGGGGGTTGCCGACGGGTTAAGGCGGGGCAGCTTTTATTTGTCCCGTCGGTCTTAGACCGATTTCTAGTTAAACGGCTGTACAGATGTTATTCCCCAGTGGCGGGGATTTTCCATCATAAGATGCTTACTAGAATGCAACGAAAGTAAGTATACACGATAAGATGCTGACTTGAAAAAAAAAGCGTTTCCCTAAGGGCAAAAACAGTTTCTTGTTTATACCTGTAATTACCCGTATATATATATATATATATATTTTTTTACGTTTTAAGTCTGTTTAACTTCGTATCAATTTTACTTCCCAGCTGAACTATGACCCCGTATAATACCTGGGATATACTAGGTAATCATGCTTTGGTGGCATGAGAATGTACCTGGTTCATGTCTTTACCGCAACCCTTCGGTTTCTCTCTCTCTCCCTCTCCCTCTCCCTCTCCCTCTCCCTCCGCACCCCCCATCTCTCTCCGTTGCTGATGAATGATACATCGTATCAACAGCGATCGTGTGGTACATTTTCCGCGAGATCTACACTACCGACGAGTCTCCCGATATCTGCAGGTGAGTCAAACGGTCGGTAGAACGGAAAAAAAACGGGGCCGGGGGGAGGGGTACTCATTTATTGCCTACCTTAGTAATTTGACCATTGGCCACGCATCCCTTTCGAGACGGAGCACCGTTCCTACTCCTAATAGAGACACCTCCAACATTTGGGCGCTCATTACGTTTTTTCCATATATTACAAATATTTGTTTTGCTGATATTACCCCCTTCCCGTCGCGGGGGGGGGGGGGGGGGGGGGGGGGGGGGGGGGGGGGGGGGGGGGGGGGGGGCTAAGGCTATAACCTAAGCTGCTACCAACCCACGCTGACATTTGCACAAGTTAATATTTTTTGTTGTTTTTTATACATACCTGGTAAGCAGTTTAGATGATTGTAGATTTTGTGGTCCAGAAAACATGTAGAACCTTCCCTGCTGTTAGTTTTCATTTGTATGGAGTTTGACGCACAGTATCGAAAAGCAAAAGAGAGCGGAGGGGAGGGGGGGGGTGTTCTCATTAGCCGCATGCCATGCGTGGCCATAGTCGTATGACCTTTCAACCCTCGCATCCCTACAATGCCGGGACGGGGAACGTCGTGTTTTCGCCGACTAGGCAGACATTGCTTGTAACAAGCGCCGAGCGCCGTGAGGTGTTGGGCGAGTCGCGTGAAGGATGAGCTGCATCCTACTAAGAATCGCTTGTCAAGCGAACTTTCCTGCATATAAATGACGACACCGAATTACTTGATTTTCTTTCCGGTGTGGCCATGCACTTCCAGAGACAGCGATGGGTATACTATGTAACTGCCTCCTGGATGCTTCGATATATACGCATTACGAGTACGTGATGCTATTATCCCCCTTGTGCAGAGTTAAGGTTTTCCACCCCTCCACAATATGATTTGACTTGACTACCATTCACGGGTATCATACCAGTAAAAACAAAAAAAGGTACCCTGGCTGTTTACCTCACGCTGTGATTGGCGTGCTTTCTAGCATATTTGCCAACCAACGTCAAACCAAAATTCATGCCTAGTATACATAAAAATAAACCTGATCGTATATAGGGGGGAGCGTAAGACCTATGCCAATGGGAAAGCAAAGTTACCCTAAAAAGTTTGAATTCCTAAGATCCCCGCCAGATTTTTCCACAACAAGCTTGCTATGGGACCGATTCTTCAAACGGAATATTCCCAACTTTTGGAAAAGCCCGAAAAAGGCAATTCTCAAGCCGATGTTGGGACAAGATCGGCTTGAGAAAAACTCAAGCCGATCTTAGTTCGAAGCGGCGAGATTCCGAGTCCTCGACAAACATGGATCGACAAAACCAACGACTGCGTCATGAATTCTGAACGCGGTGCGCTCGTTACGGGCTCCGACCCACCCTAGGGTCACCGTGTTCACACGATGGCCGGTGATATGTGGCGGGCGCTGGCGAGGCGTATGATAAACAGACAATTGGCCGCTGGTGTGCATAAAACAGATGACAAAAATTCTCCATCCGCCTCAAATGGAAAAAAATGGGTTTTTTTTCGGGTTTGGGAGAAGAGCGTAGGACGCCGCCGGCAATCTCTCGCCCCCTAGACCATGGATCCACCTTATACCTTCGAGGCCGTCATCTACACTCGTTGGCCTTGCCCGACCCGAAGCGGGTTGGCTGTGGGCTGAGTCTACGTCGAGATCGAAGGTCTATCGTCGCACGAGCTGATTTTGATCAGGGTGTTGACGATTTGCGATGAGAAAAAGCAAATTGCGCCGCCTGCAGCCGTTAGAAAAAAAATATGAAAAATCAAACAATGTTTTCCCTTTTTTCCCACAGCGGCGGTACGAGCGGATCTTCAGCCTGAAAATTCCAGGCAAATATTTCAAAGATCGACTTCCAACTTTGCTTTCCCATTGGCATAGGTCTAACACCAATTTTGTTCTTGTGGTTGGCTGTCGTGACTTGCCCGTTCCGCGTTGTTCTTAATTACGCCGCATCCTTAATCACGCCGCATCTTAATCATACCGAACTTCTAATCAAACCGCACCTCCAAGCACGGTGCACCTTCAGTCACTCCAACGCACTCTCTGATCGTTCGTCACATGTTCTCGCCACACCCCTACGTAATCACGCCTCACGTTTCCCCACGCCTCAAGTCTTAATCACGCCGCAACTCTTAATCACGCCGCACTTTCATCATGCCACACTCCACACTCTAATTTTTAATCACGCCGCACCCTTAACCCTTCATCACGCCGCACGTTTAATCGTGCCGCAGGTGGAGGGCCGACGTCTATTCCGACGCAGTGAACGCCACGCGAAAGTTCAAGCTCGAGCAGGAAATACACGTGAAGGCAGTCTACGAGCTGCGCAGGTTTTGCGGCAGGATCAAGAATACAGGGACCAAGTCATAGTTTTTTGCTCGACTGCCGGCAAACATAGTTTTCCTGATCCCCAGGACCAAGCCTCGCCCCCCCTTCGCTTCGCTGCGCCCTATCAATTATTCTGGGGATTTGAGGAGTGAAAACGGCCGAAACAATTATATAGGTTGCAGGTGCAGCATCGGCCACACTTGTTGTAACCGGCAAAACACGAAGGGGTTTTGTGGATGTTTTGTTGGCGTTTTGCCGTCGTTGATGAGCTATGTCGGGGATGATGCATTTAGTGCCGGAGCTACACTGCAAGGAGTTTTGTAACACGCTCTTTGCAGGGTGACGAACTATTCTGGGAATTTGAGCAGCGAACATGGCCGAAAGAAGGATGCGTTACATACAGCATTGGCCACACTTGTAGCAGCCGCGCGGCAAACATCATGAAGGGGTTTTGTTGACGTTTTGTTGGCATTTTCCCGTCGTTGATGAGCTATGATATATCGGGGATGGTGCATGTAGCGCGGGGACTACACTGCAAGGAGCTATGTAACGCGCTTCTTTACGGGATAGGTAGCACCTCGTGCTGCAGACAGTCCACCTTATAGGCCGCTGGTGAGACCACGCTTCTCTATGGTGTGACCGTTACACCTGCGTCTTGCTAGGGCTATACCCTACAACCCTAAGTGGGCCGTGGCAGTCTCCATTAAGGAGTTGTAGCATATTGGTTGGCTATACAAAGAAGGGGGTGGGGTGGCTGTAACGCTAGTGTAACGTTACATAAGGTATCAATAGGACCATCTCTCGGTTATAGGGATATAATCCTTTTTTTCTGCTGATTTCTGGCCTTTGTTGCGTACGCTGTTTGTCTTATGCGTCTCATACGAAGTATATATGTAGATCGTTGGATTCGTAAAACTCGTTGCTGTGTCGGCTTGGTTGTCCTAGAGAAAGTACCGGTATGTGTTACGTATTGAGCGGGTATTGTAGTTGTATGTGGAGAGGGGAGGTATGCTCTACTACTTTGCAAAATTTGCTTCGCAGTGGAATAGGTATGACCGTCATAGTATTGCCCAGCCATTGGTTGGTGTTTAGATCGTGTTATGTTGTTGTTGTTATTGTAGTTGTTGTTGGTGTTGCTGATGTTGCGTTATATCGGAGAGGCAGCGTTTTAGCAGAAGAACACTTGTAGGTGTATATCATATGTGTATGCAGATCGCCCTTCTGTTTGCACATGGGAGCGACACGTACATTGGATGAGTCTTGTTTCGTTGTCGTTGCTGTTAGTGCTGTTAGTGTCGTCAGTCTTGGAAGTACATGGGGGAGATCGTTCTCGTATCTATCTACCACCTTCTTCGTTTCGTAGAGCACGCACCTGGTACTGACCCTACCCGGTACTAAGGGTCGTTCTTATCGAGCAACTTTTTTCCAAAATTTCCAAATAAATTTTCCAAAAAAAACAGGAAAATCAAGAAAAAACAGGATTTATATGGAAATTTGGAATTTTTACAGAGGGAAAAATATTTGGAAGGCTTCGCATTCCAAAATTTGGAAATTATTTTTGGAAAATATGGAAGTCCTAAAAATTGCGCGAAAATTTATTTGGAAATTTTGGAAAAAAGTTGCTCGATAAGAACGACCCTAACACTGCAGCAGAGATTGAGCCTTAGCCTTTCACTGCTGCTAAACATTTGCCGTACTATTAATACGTAGAGTCAAAATGTGCGCCCCCTAAAACGTAGGTCGGGTTCAGTTCTACATGGGTTAATACTAGATTACTTGGAAATCGACTGTAAAATCGAGTGTAAAAGTGACCGTAAAATCGACTGTGAAGCCGACTGTAAAGCCGGAGAGAGAAAAATGACGGATGTCCGATGAACAAGCAGAGCGGAGTTCGTCGGAGGTCCAATGACATCCGAAAAAAGGCGAGAAAAAACGCAAGCAATTATCCTGTCTCGTGTGTCGTCTAGACTACTACATACAAGTACACAAGGTGTACACTACTACAATTGTACTGGCTTATTGGGCTACGAGTACGAGTTGTCTGGGCTTCAGCTACCAGCAGTTAGTCATTAGTTGGGGGACGAAGTGATCCAACTAATAATAACTAACTGATGCTACTCAAAGTTTTGATTGATTAGCCCTTATACCATTACACGGAAAAAAACGTGTCCTGCACTAATTCCAAGTAGTATATATATGTAAAAACAAATGGGTTGCAGTTCTTAAGAAGGGGTTACGGTAAAATAAAACACAATTCGAGCTACAAAAAAAAACGGCAGTCGGATACAAAGTGCACATAATAACCCCGCAGTGTTTTCCGCCCACAACTTAACTAACTGTAGTACCTAGCCAGCTACCGGTAACAACTACCGTAAATAGTCAGTAGTCAACTGTCAGTCCGCCGACTCACACCCCCGCTGACTAATTTTAATGCCGATTGGTCAAGGCAAGAAAGGCTAGGAGAGCGGCCATCAATGGGCCAAAACAATCGGATTATCGCTCGTCCCCGTCTGCCCATGAAGGCGAGGAGTATTGTGCGTGGGCACTTCAAAAGGGCCGATATATTAGTTTGTTGACCAGGATGTTGACCGTGCCCTCCGCGGTGAATTCTGCCGCAGCAGTGAGGTCAAACATCTCGGCCCGATCATTTCGTTTCTGCGTAATAAGTAAGGGAGAGTTGAGTTTTTGTTCACGCCCGCCATGGGAAAATTGGTGTTCCAAGCCCATACTATTATACTTCAAGTACCATACTATGATATCACAGACTTTCTTGACCGCCGAGATCTTCCGAAGGCCGCCATTTTCGTTGTTTCCCCCCCCTGATTTTTGAGGAAATCACGTCATATACGGTACAAAGGTGTATTATTCCCAGGGCGTGGTTGTTACACATTGTCATCTACCAGGTATGTACTTCGTATACGGTCGTAGTAACAGTACTAGTGACTGCAGTACTGCTGTTCGTGTGCTTACGCGTGCTGACTGGCATATTTACTGGGTTTGAAAAGTATTACAGTATGTTTCCCCAGCGTCAATCGGGGTTTCTTTTTTGGAATTTCGTTTACGGTCTGTCTATCTGTCTACCTTCCCCCCCCCCCCCATCCATCTATCCTACCTATTAAGAGTACGTTGCCCAACCAAAACCTCTCCTCTTACGTTATGTTTTAGTTTTTGACAGTGAGACTGCATCTATCCAACCTTAAATACGAACACCTAGGGAACAGCACGGCAACGCATACACACCGTTGGCGCTGCATTACACTTGATAATACTATTGACAGCGAGACTGCTGTTGATGCACAACTGTGTTTGCTAGATCATGCAGATTATACGGCCCCCACCCGGGAACATGAGCTAGATCATACAGATTACACAGATCACATACAGATCAGGCATCTACTCGTATCTTCCCTGAAATAAACTTCGAAGTATAAGTATATACAAGCTGGGCTGTGGCCAAGATCAGTTTTTTTGTCGGTCAGGCACTTTCTCAGTTCTTTTTTTCGAATTTTGAGCTGAACTGAGAAACTTGTCCCACACTAATTCCAAGTAGTTTGTCCTCAAAAACGGGAGACCGGTTATTGACCCATCAAGAACTGGGCCCACGTATTTGGGGACAAAGTACTTGGAATTAATGTGGGACATTTTGTTTTCAGTTCTGAATGGGTTAAGGGCAAAACGAAGGGATTGCCTACTGCGCCATTTTTTTTTTCCCCGGGAACTAGGCATATTTCAGAAAAAAGGCCAAAAATGGTTTTGGCCGCAACTGACGGCAAAAAAAATAAACCAAAACGGTGCAGCAGGCAACCCCTTTGTTTTGCCCCTAAGTAAGACGAGTACAAAATGCAGGCAAAATAATAAAAATTGGAGTGAGAATCCCCCATTTTGTGGTGACCTGTTCGATGTGCAGATCTGTTGACGCAAAAAAAAGTGGAAATTGGGGCAGAGTCATGCCTGAAAGGACTTACTTGTGGTCGAGAAACGGGCTCTAGACAGACAAGCCATACTACTGCTGTAGTTTCCGCTAGTGCAGACAGATCACAGACACGTCTATCTGTTGAAGTATGTCTTTGTGGGCGAGCGGCTAGAAGAAACATATTATTACAAAAGTGTGCGAAAGCTGTTATTTTGGGCCCAGGCTCAAATTCTTAGCCGAGGGGAGGGTGTGTTGTGCTAAAACAAACAATGCAAAACGTTTTCGTTTTACGGTTCATGCAAAAATCAAGCCGAAAATTGCTGTATGCAGTAATTCCCAATTTCTTAGTTGCTATCGCGCAACGTCACGTGAGAGGACATGCTGATGATATAACTCGGTCACTAGAACACAAGGTCCCGTCGATGCCGTTTTGTTGCTGCTATGTATGTATGTATGTATGTATGGGTATATTGTTGATATTGTTGCTGATGTGATCATAATAATCCACCTTGTTAACGATTTTAGTACTGCACTGTATATAAACCTAAACCTGACTCTAGTTCCGAGTGTTTTATCCCCACACAGTCGGTCGCTCCGATGGTCTATAAGTGGTACCCTCGCATGCTTCAAATAGTTGGTTTACGGGGTTGGAACGTTGGAACCTCACGTGGGTCGGACTTTTGAGTTTCTTTGCAAAAATTAATACAAAAACGGAATCAACTATTAATAACTGCTGAGAGCGCCTACTGTAGTCGACGAGGGAAGGGCTGAAGTCTTCTCGCGATAAAAGTGCAAGGCACGGACCGTAGTGGGGGGGGAGGGAGAAGAGCCTACTTTGTGACCCCGGATCTGAGTTACGGCTGAAGAGGGAGAGAGAAAAGAAGGGCGAAGGCAATAAAAGGGATGATGAAAACAAAACAAAACAAAAAAACTGGGAGAGCAGTCCCCAAGGCCTTAATCCAGTCCGTCGCCACAAGCCAGGCTCCAATAATCACATCATATTACAGGGCGACGCCACAACTACGCCTTCATGCCCAGCATCAAGTGGCGAGCGCAAAACGAACACGAAGAAAACCATCGCAGGGCAAACGCAAAACGAAAAAACGCGAATGAAGCACATGATGACTCGAAAGACAACAACACAAGCAAAAAGGCCAACATCCACGACCACCACAACCACCCAAAACACTCTCCCGACACACACACCCCAAGACCACGTATATACCGCGCTCCTTCCAAACAAAGAAGGCGTGGCGGCAAAAAAAAAAAAAAAAAGGAGCCTGTTACACCCTACCCCCATAAGAAAAATCCGTGTGCCTACGGTAGGGTTTTTACTTGATTATAGTATAGTAGGCGTTTGCACTTTCAAGGCCAGCAGGCGTTTTGCACTGACGGGGCCATCTCAACTTTCAAAACCACCCGACATATTTGCATCCGATATGTATTGCAAAATATAATTTGCAAGCCCATTTGATTTGAATATCGGGCCTAGGCTACAGCATTTCTCAAAGTTGAGGCTGCTCGGTGGACGGGGGGGTATAGAGGTCCTATACTATAATCAAGATAATCATGTCAGGGGTCTCATAAAAAACAGGCGACTACGTACCCCTTACCATACATAACACGCGTCACTTCACCGATTATTCCGGGTGGGCTAATGTAATCAGAAAGTAACCAGAACCCAATATGGACTCAAAAGCCCAGGCATCCCTGCATGCTAGCACACCATATTTGGTTATGATTACTACATTAGCCCACCCCGTAATATTACGGGGAACGATACCCAGTAAATAGGACCAATATTGTCAGTAGAAATAGGATAATATATAGGTTTTTGTGTACACCGTAGGTCCCATTTACTTCGTATGGTCCCCCGTAATATGATATGTCCCCTCGTAATGGTACGTTTTTTTAGGTACGCTTTGGAGACACATTAGACAACCTAGACACGCTAGGCACACTGGACACACTACGAGTACTTGGAAGTATAGAGTTGGGCAATTGTTGCAGCAGCCACAAGGCTATAACGCCGTGGTATTAATAGTAGTCATCAAATCAAATGAGCTCTACCACTCTGACCGTAAACATAAGGCCGATTTGGTGGTCATAAAAACAAGAGTCCGTACGGGTATTATACTTCCGTTTCAGAGAAGTGTACCTTGTATAATACGTAGGAGTCCGCGGTTTGAGCCCTTGACTGGCCGTCCCCACACTAAAACTAGTATATTAAGGCCAACAGAGGCCTTGAGGCGCCCAAAAAAGACCGGTCTTTTTTCTACACTAAAACTAGTGTATCAAGGCTAAAAGAGGCCTTGCTACACTAAAAATAGTATATTAAGGCCACAAGAGGTCTCCATGAACCCCAAAAGGCTGCCCGTCTACACTAAACCTAGTATATTAAGGCCGAAAGAGGCCTTGCTACACCGAAACTAGTATATTATGGCCGACAGAGGCCTTGATACACTAAAACTGGTATTTTAAGGCAACAAGAGGCCTTCAGACGCCCCAACAAAACGGTCTTCTACACTAAGACTAGTATATTAATGCCGAACGAGGCCTTGCTACACTAAACCTAGTATGTTAAGGCCGTATTAAGGACGAAAGAGGCCTTGCTACACTGAAACTAGTATATTAAGGCCGAAAAGGGCCGTGATACACTAAAACTAGTATATTACGGCCACAAGAGGCCTTCAGACGCCCAAAAACGCCGCCCTTCTACACCAAAACTAGTATATTGAGGACACGAGAGGCCTTCCATGCGCACGAAAAGGGCAGTCTTCCTTCACAAAAAATAGTGTATTAAGGCCGAAAAAACAGGCCTTGATGCGCCCACCCCCACAAAAAAAAGCCTCCTACGACTCGTAGCATCTTTGGTCGTCGACGATACCACCAGCGGTATCAGCAGCGGCATCATCAACGATATCGCCATCATCGTCACCACCGAAGAGGCACTTGTAACGTCTAGCCCTGCCGTCGTTGACTATGCTCTCGCCGTGCCTGCATGGCCAAGGTTTCGGTAGGGAGGGCGAGGAAGGGGAGAGAGAGGAGGGAGGAGAGGGCGGGGTGAACTCATGACATGCATGTCCGTAGTCGTATGCTCACTGGGGGGGGGGGTGGTGTACTCATGTCGTGCGCGGCTGTAGTCGTATGAACATAGACCGTCGCACCCCTAAAATTACGGGACAAAACACGTCGAGTTTTCACTTGACCAGGCAGAAATAGCTTCCAGCAGCAATGAAGGGTGACCTGCATCCTACTGAGAGCCGCTTGTGAGGCAAACTTTCTTGCATGTGGATGACAGCGTCGAATTAATCGGTGGTGAATGGATACTAAGTATTTGTTTAGGCATTCGTTCATCAACTATCCGGGGTACGTTCTAGTTAAGGCGTAATTTTTTCCTGCCGCGATGCCGGAGGTGATATGGGGAACTCCAAACTCTTACTGCCCCATATTTGACACGCCCCCCCCCCCCCCCCCCCCCCACATCCTCTAAAACGCCTCAATACATGACTATGGTGAACTCCGAACTCGTGTTTGACACGCCTCCTCCCCAACCCTGCTTAAAAACACCTGAATACCTGACTCTATGTCGAATTCCAAACACCCCTCGCACACACCTCCCACCCCCCCACCCCCTCGAAAAAGCCTGAATACCTGACTATGGTGAACTCCAAACACCTCCCATACACGCCTCCCACCCCTTCCCCACCCACACACCCCTGCTCGAAAACGTCGGAATACCTGAATATGGTGAACTCCAACTTGATGTCTGACACGTTTCCCCCCGTCCCTGTTAAACGCCTGCATACCTAACTATGGTGAACTCCAACTACCCTTCAAACACGCCCCCCCCCCCCCTCCGCCCCGCGCCCCCCCATATAAATAATTTTATATATTATAAGTTTGCGGTTGGCGTCGCGGTTGGCAACGACGCTGCTAAAACACGCCACTCGGCTGCTGAGCTAGACAACACAGGGTGCCGTTTTTTTTTTGTTATTTTTTTTTGGCGGTCACCAAAGCTGGCGTCGAGTAGATCATTGTTGCGGGTGCTGAAGAACCTTTGTTCCGCACAAGGGGAATGGTCGTTATCATCGTAGTGTTAATATGGTAAGGCGCTCGCGAGGCAGTTACATAGTAAAACCCATTGCTGTCTCCGGAAGTGGCCACACCAGAAATTAAATTAACTCATTGAAGCTGTCGTCCATATGCAAGTCCGCCTCAGAGGCGGTTCTTAGCAGGATGCAGCTCACCCTCCATGCGACTCGCCCAATACCTCACGGCGTTTCGCGCTTGGTGCAAGCAATGTCTGCCTGGTTGGTGAAAACCCAACGCGCTCCGTCCCGGCATTGTAGGGATGCGAGGGTCTATGGTCATATGACTACGGCCGTGTACAACATGAGTACACCCCCCGCCCCCCCTTTCCTCTAAAACGCCTAAATACCTGACTATGGTGAACTCCGAACTCTTGATGCCCCGTGTTCGACACGCCTCCACGAGCTCTCGCGGGGCGTCGGCGTACCGGTCAGCCGCCAACGGAAAAGTGCCCTGAGTTTCGTTATTATCGAAGGGTTTCCATCGTCAGGATAAGCAGACATCGGGAGGGGGATTCGGGGAGCGGGTGTACTCATGTCGAGCATGGCTGTAGTCGTATGGGGCGGGGGGGGGGCGTACTCATTTGTTGCTTGCCTTAGTCATTTGACCATTGACCACGCATCCCTTTCGAGACGGAGCACCGTTCCTACTCCTAATAGAGACACCTCCAACACTTGGGGCGCTCAGTACGTTGTTTCCATATATTACAAAGAAACTTTTCGCTAAGCTTATCCCCTTCCTGGGGGGGGGGCGGGGGGGGTAGTCAAGGGACGGTGGCATGCTGAAATTCTACCAGGAGTTTCCATCATTGTTAGGAGCGCCAGGCGCCGGAAGGGGATTGGGGGGAGGGGGTAGAAAAGGGACGGGGATAATGTTGGACGTGTCATCTCAGGGGTTTCCATAGTCAGAAGCACAATACAAAGGGAAGGGGGTTGGGGGCGGCGGGGGGGGGATAGTCAAGGGACCGGAAGGGTGCTGTTGTTTTGTCAGGGGTTTCCATTGTCAGGAGCAACAGGAAATCGGGAAGGGGGGTTGGGGGGGCTAGTCACGGAACGGGGAAAATGCTGGCGTATATATATAAATATGCTGCTGCTGTGATCATACCTGATTACGCCACCATTTCAGGTGTCGCTAGTATAGTAAAGCTGTCGCTGGGAGCTCGCTCAGCAGGGTATTGGTAACGGTCGTCAACTTGAGGGGGTTGGTGGATGCTGGACGGCAGTTGCTGTTGTTGCTTCGTCGCCAAACATGTATTCCGTGGGTCATGAGACAGGCTCCGATACTACGACAATGTCCAGCCAGTTCAAAAGGAGTTTAATCACAAAAGCAACACAGCAGCAGCAGCAGCAGTAGCAGTAGCAGTAGCAGCAAACGGGCTGTAAAAGCAGCGGCCAATGGCAAAACGGCATATCCAGCCAGGATTCCAGCATGGGACACAGAGTGCCTAGTTTTTAGTCTACGGTCCGCGGGTCTTTGTGCCTGTGGCACTAAACGTCTCTTCCATGTATACGTAGGCATGTTGTGGAAGGGGATTGGTGAGACATTTCCAAGTACGTCTTGTACAAACCCCAATATCAGTAATAGCTTCCACACCCCAATCATAAAATATTCTTCGCCATTTTCACGCCAACGGTATAAATATATATATACTATTACCGGGGACCATAGTAAATATCATATAATAGGACCAAATATTGTTAGTAAATATAGGTAAACATATAGGTTTTTGTATGCACCGTAGGTCCTATTTACTAGTTTTTACTATGGCCCCCCGTAATACTACGACCGATACGGACCCCGAAGGCGGCTGTTGGAGTGACTCACCCAGTGCACCGCGAAAGATCGCTTCGCGCCCAAGTCCTGGTGGATCGTGACGGCTTCATCGGGAGAGCAGTGCTGCTCCTTCATGAACCACGCGGGCTCGTGCGCCCCTATAGGGAGTGCAGCTGGACAAAAACAAAAACGCATGAGAGAAAACAGAATACCTCGAAGTTTGTACTTAAGAATGCTTTTTTTAATGACAAACGCACCATAATAACCACACATTAGAACACTAGCAGTACCATAAACACAATGCATAACTACAAAAACACACGAATAACACAAAAAAAAACAATACAGAAACCCCCCAAGAACAATCCTGGTGCAACACAAAACCGTAAAACACATTAGAAACACACAAACATATCAAAGCCATGAAAACCATAAAAACACGACTACCGGAAATAACCATAAAACACGAAAAACAACAGCACAAAAACTTTAAAAAAACTTAAAAAAAATACCAAACCAAATTAACAGAACAAAACAAAACAACAGAAAAACAGAACGAAAAAAAAAAGTTTCGGGGGGTCATAATAACAACACAAAAACTTGAAAAAAAATAACAGAACAAATTTTAACAGAACAAAACAACAGAACAAAACAAAACTGTCTCGGGGGGTCATCTTACCGAGATCGAACGGCCCGTACCGCTCCCCGATCTTCCCGAAAACGGAGCAGTAGGCCGTGTCACCCGCGAAGAAAAAGCGCTCTCGGCTTCCGGCAACAGCAAACCCGCACCACAAGCTGACCACGCCAATGGCAGCAGGTGGCGGTGGCGGTAGCGGTAGTGCAGGCGGTGGCAGCGGCGGCATTGGCATGGGCAGCGGCGGCAGAGGAGGGTTGCAGCAACAGAGTACATGAGGAAGGTGATGAGGTGCGATGCGGTGAGATGCGGCGAGATTCGATGCGGCGAGATTCGATGCGGCGAGATTCGATGCGGTGAGATTCGATGCGGTGAGATTCGATGCGGTGAGATGCGGCGAGATGCGATGATGAGTACACCCCCTGGGTCCCCCCCCCCCCCCCTCCCTCCCTCCCCGCCGTCTCCACCCGCGGCATTCACTCCTCAAGCTCTGGTAAAACCCCCCAATAAATAATCCTCCCAAATCTCGAGACAAGGACAAAAACGTACACGAGGACATTTCTCTCGCGATGATCCCTGACAGGACCGTTCCAGAATCAGTACCCGCCCCCCCCCACGACATGAGGTCCCCCCCCCCCCGCTAGCAGTGCACGCCTCCTTTCTCACTGAACGTTCATCACCTTGTATTTCGATCCCAGACGAGTCTGGTAGACCAGTGCTGGGCCGGCGTGCTCGCGAACCTCACGGCGCCCGCGAACCCTTCCACCTCCACCTCCTCCCACCACGACAGCTCGATGCAGTGCTTCACTCCCATCTTTGCCAGAACCCTGTCAGCCGGTCGGTCCGTCGGTTGGTCGGTCGGTCGGTCGTCAAACCGCACGAACGAAAAAAACGAAACGGTCGATTTTACGGTTAGAAAAAAAGAACAGGTATTAAGGTAAAGCAAGGAGCACATGTCTGTTTTGTTGTGGACGCGATGCCAGGACCACCGCTACCACCACTAGCAACATCCCCCCTTACTCCACCCCCCACCCCCGCCACTACAATAACGTCATGGGGTTTCCAAAACAAAACAAGTGGATTCGTCCACCCCGGGGTCCCTCCCGCTCACAAACTAGCGCCTCCTGATGTATAAAACAGATGCATGTACAGGCGTAACAACATGTACAGGGTTGTGTATTCATGGAATGTTACCTGGAAAATAGGGTAAATACGGTGTGCCTATTAAACACAACTAAACTTAAACGCGACAATAGCCGGCCAAACTGCATTACAGTACGAGTAGTAGGAACCTATTGATCGACAGTAGACCTACTGTCAACTGCCCAGAGGTTGTGAATAATAAAACACGCACTCACTCACCCCTTCAGCCCCGACGACGCGCTCCAGAGATGGCACAGGGACCTATTGACACAGGAACCTATTGATCGACAATATACCTACTGTCGACTGCCCAGAGGGTGTGATTCATAAACACGCACTCCCTCACTCCTTTAGCCCAGACGGCACGCTCCAGAGGGGGCACAGGGACCCATTGACACAGGAACCTATTGATAGACAATATACCTACTGCCAATGTCAATCGTCCAGAGGGTGTGATAAAAACACCCACTTCCTCACTCCTTCAGTCCCGACGGCACGCTCCAGAGAGGGCACAGGGACCTATTGGCACAGGAACCTATTGATAGACAATACACCTACTGTCAACTTCCCACAGGGTGTGGTTTATAAAACACGCACCCACTCACCCCTTCAGCCCCGACGGCACGCTCCAGAGAGGGCACAGGGACCTATTGACACAGGAACCTATTGATCGACAATATACCTACTGTCAACTGCCCAGAGGGTATGATTAATAGAACACGCACTCACTCACCCCTTCAGTCCAGACGGAACGATTCAGAGAGGGCACAGCGACCTATTGATAGACAATAGACCCACTGTCGACTGCCCAGAGGGTGTGATTCATAGAATACGCACACTCAATCACCCCTTCAGCCCAGACGGCACAATCCAGAGAGGGCACAGGGACCTATTGACACAGGAACCTATTGATCGGCAATAGACCTACTATCGACTGCCCAGAGGGTGAGCTTTATAAAACACGAACCCACTCACCCTTTCAGCCCAGACGGCACGATCCAGAGAGGGTCGTTTCCCACAGCCTTCACCGACCCGACGTCGAGGTGGTCGTAGTGGTTGTGGCTCAGCAGCACCACGTCGATGGGGGGCAGCTCGGCCACGGACATGGCAGGCGGGGCAAACCGCTTGGGCCCGACCATTTGGTTAGCGGACGCCCTGTCCGAGAACATTGGGTCTGTCAACACGTTCAACCCGTCAATCTGTTTGTTGCACATTTTGGTGATTTGTACATTTTCAAGTTTAACGTATACCAGGTTTTTACGTTTTATATATACCAAGGTATGTATGTATGTATTTTTTATATATACATATATATTTTGCAATGTATTTCATATGATACCGTACATGTTTATATGTTTGTATTTTCCACGTATATTTGTAAAAACGACAATTTGGACACGCCACACAGGCAGAGAACGAACGCACAGGAACAGCAACGGGGGGTGGGGTGGGGTGGGAGGGGGTCGGGGTTGGGGTGGGGTGGGGGTGGGAGGGGGTCGGGATTGGGGTTGGGGTTGGGGAGGGGGGGTTGGGGTTGTAGTTGTACTCGGGCTTTTTGGGGTTGGGGTTGAGGGCGGGGTTGGGGTCTGGGGTGAAGGGTAGAAGCACGCCCTCGTGCATAACGCCTCCATGCTGCCGTCGGGAGGAGATGGACCGACCGACGCGGAGTGCAAGAGGGGCGTGCCACTGAACCATTATCAGCAAAGTTAGTGTCATGACTGACAACATGCGGTGTTTCCCGTTAAAAGCAATCTAGCGACCAAACCGTGAAAATGGAACGACCAGACCGTGACACTATAACGACCAGACCGTGAAAATATAACGACCAGACGGTGAGAATAAAACGACCAGCTCGTGAAAATATAACGACCGACAAGCAACGCTAACGACCAGCACTACATAATCTGCAACTTACCAATTCAGTTCTGCAACGTTCAAGATACCCCGCGAACCAGGCCTGTCCGGGGGCATCAGGCAAACATAAAGCCAGACGTGTTTAATTGACTTCGAGCTGCCAGCCTCCCCCGGCGCAATGAAGCGGGTGGGTTCCCTGGGCAAGGATTCGGGGCGTTCCTAGAGACAAGCAGGCGAAAGCGGCGTCTAGAGGATGCCGGTAAACCCACCCCGCCTCATCACGCCACGGATCACCGCTCGAAACAAGCCCAGCGCTGCATCTTCAGTACCCCGCCCCCCGCCCCCCACGCTCCCCGTCCCGCCCGCCTCGTCACCTCATCCCATCACACCTCA
>MEHQ01001091.1:0-10563 GCA_008828725.1 Saccharina japonica
CAGGAGCTGGTAAAAAACGATCCGCCTTCCAAGGCACTGCACTTATACAAGACGGATGGTCGCCGTATTCAGGCTGTTTCGGTTGAAACAAGAACAGCCCTGAGACAAACTACACCGTCGCCCTGGTCGCCACACACGCAGTACATCGTTTCCGCGACAGACCACCTAGCTCTCGGTGGAATACAATACATGTTGGTTTAGGTTCTACGATGCCTTTCAGCTGGTTGGAAAGGGACGGTGGAAGCCAGCAGAAGCCCACCGACCTGACTCCATGCGTTGCCCACGCCGGCCAAAACTGGCTTTCGTGAGAGCATGAGCCACGAGATTGTTCAAGAAATTTAACATGTTGGGGTTTTCACGGAGGAACAACTATTTGCATAACATGTTGTATATAGCATGCTCGGGGATCGTTAGGGTATTACTGCTAAGCTGGTGGGAAATCCTGTTTTGCGGTATCCGGCGTTCTGCATGAGATGCAAGGCACTTGGTACTCAGGGGGGCACTACGAGGCTGAAACAAATGGAAACAATCTGAATAATCTCGCGTACGTCAAATTATATAGTGCTCTACAGTTGGCCTGGGAATCCCATAGAACACGTGCACTCAATATTTTTCTCAGCTCGCGACACGACTGGATGTTTCCTGTACAGGGAATCACGCCCTTTATAGGTGATATTCGGATACTTAGCGAGCACGACCGTAAACCGACTTCAAGCCGATGGTCGCTAGATTACACAATTTAAGGCAGAAATGATGAGCTCTGACTTGAATAGACAGCCGGAGGTGTTGTGTACTTATGATCGAGTGCTTCTATGAGTCACCGGAACCAATACCAAAGAAGCCGGTGGCCGACTGGAATATGGAGTGTTCACTTTGGTTGGCCTTTTAATTTGTTCCATAATATATGTTATATTCGTCCTATGTTCTCCTGCTCCCTCTCTGCGCGTAACGCAGATCAGGCGCGGCACACAAGGCCATTCTCCACGCACCCGCTTGCCGAAGAAGGGAATGACACCCTCTGTCGAACGTAGGGTACATACAAGCGTCAGAATCCTACTTCAGTTACTCGGTATGTGTCTCAGTTTTCTTTTTTGTTTGTTTTTCATGCTATTATTTTCTTCGCCCTCGATTGTCTCACCTTCCCAGTCGTAACATTTCTGGGGTATCAAAGAAGACCCTTTTCCCGCGTCTCCACATTCCTTCGTGCTTTTTTATCAGGAGAAGACATTGGCCTATTTGTTCCATCATCGACTTGAATCGAATTGCGCCTACCCAAGCTTCTAAGGCATCTGGCCGTTGTTTGCGTTTCATGAATCAAAACAAATTTTGAACAATGGAACTTAAACGTACGACCCACGACGTGGAATTCAAACTTCGGCGCCAACGTTTAGTAGCAATTGAAGGTACGTATTGATACCACTGTGTAGTCCACGTCGGCAAATGGGTTTGACAATGTGCGTTTTTGATTTTGTGTTTTAACAAAACTCTGCTGTCCAATCCCTTCGAGACTGCAAGGCAGTTTCAGAGCTGGTACAAATTGTCCCGTCGAGTAATGGAGTGGTTGAGTCCCGTCCCGGGGGCTCTCACTTGCGCCAGGTCCCATAGAAATAGCGCGGTGTAGCCCTGCCGTAAATGATTCCGCATGATATGGTCCCGCAGTGTAAACGGCATGCCGAGGGATGGTCTGTATTTTTTGTATGTATAGTGTACTCTTAAGTAGTCTTGAGTTCCTCGGGCGCGGGCTCTGCTTCTGCGGTGTAGATGCCCTCCAACGTGAAGCTTTGATCGATAGGCAACCTTCACACAGAACAAACAAATAGTGGTTGCACAGCGGAGTTGCAGTACTAAGTAGTGGGTGTTCAGGGAGTTGGCTTCTTAGACTCTATAACTATTAAAATCAACCGCACATACAGGCGTTGCTCTTTGATATCGTCTACTGAAGGGTATCAACCCAAAGCAATGAAGTGGTTGAAATGTTCAAATGGGCAACGCTCAGCCCCCCCTGCCTAGGCCCGCCATTCCCGACGTTACCTGGTCTTCTGGGATACCAGTCACCGGTGCTCGCACTGGCTTCACAAGCAGCAACTTATTCCCTTCGACCGCCAAAGCCTTCCGTCAAACGTTTTTGGGTCTTCACTAACTACCGCGGGATTTGCATCTGAAAGAGGTCGACACAATGCGAGGTTTTCGATATCTATTCTTGACAGAAAACTACTAGGCACCGATACAAATCAACCCCTTTTATACCCTGCGATAGCGGCCTTAAATACAATACTCGTAGCCTTTTGTGCAATATATCGTCTAGTAGCAGAGCATATACCCAGCAGTAGACGCGTGGTACGATAGAGGTACGATAGAAGTAGCACTTTTGTATCTGTTTTATATTTTCCACGATCCGGCTCCCAAAACCAAAAATCGTGAGACGTTCATTATTGTGATATTGTTTAGTGCATAGTGACTTAGGGAGACACTATTCTAGGCGAAAATACAAGAATATGCAGTGTTGAAAAAATCGAATCATTTTTTGTTTTGTTTCAATTTTAATAATACTTCTGGTATATATCTTCGATCTTGAATGACTTCCCACGGAAAACGAGTTTTCTTCAGTTTCTGTTACCGCACCTCTCTCTCTCTGGGTACGTAGGTGTACAGCGTAGTAGGTCGTGAGTAACATATAGTCCGTGCAGCACAACTTCTACTATTTTCCCCCAGTGCCCAGGTACACGTATCTCCTGTCCCCACGGGGTGTATTGTTCAATACGGAAAGTACCTCTAAAAACCTCGTTTGGAGGCGCAGAGGTTATAAGTTGTTTCCACCCCCCCCCGAAAATATTTTGCCTCTTTATAGTCGATAAACCGTAAAATCATCTTTCGTTTCGCCAAGTGAGCACATGATTCGGGGGTAAAATGTTATGATGGGAAACGACGGGGTCATGAATTTGCGAGGTATGTATTCTTTACGATAACTAAAAAACAAAAAGTTGACCGTGATATCGGCAAAAAAAAACGTCCTGGGATGCCATTTGGTATCGTTTCGATACGAAGATCACACGTCAATATTTCAAATTAGGGAAACGATTGGTCTGGTCTTGGCCCAGGTTCATTTTCTTTTGTTTTTTCAATATTGACAAAAAATCGCGATAACATCATTGCTTTGTCGAAAATGACACATCTTGGAACTGATTTTGCCAGCTTGTCGAAAATGACACATTGTGGAACTGATTTAGCCAGCTTTCGGGGTGCATTTTCTCGATTATTTCACTGCTTACTTGATTTTAGTGAACGAAAAGAAAAAAAAATGATATACACGATTCCCTCGGCCCTGGTGATCATGGCCGTCGTCTTGTTATGTTCCAGTTCGCAGTATTCCTAACGTTATTGGTCGAAAACAAAACGTACATATTGTCCTGCACGGACCATATTTGTCTCAAAAACCGGACCGATCCCAGAATTTTTCATCACGAAACGCACCTCTTACTAAAAAACGACTCCCCATGCCTCTGGTACACAACGACAAATTTGAATATATATATTCCCCGGCTGCGTACGCTGTTTCAAATCAGATGTTGGAAGAGGACCCCGAGCACTATCATTTGTGGGCGATCCTACCTGGGTCTGTCTAGCTCGAACGTACGTCGCGTCCTACGCGGCCTGAGCAAATTATAGAAACCAAACAGTAGCTCCGGAACGATCGAGATTCCTGCTGCTGAGTACTCTCGTGTCGTGGTGCAAACACAGCAATGCCTGCCCTCTTTTTCAAAAACAAATTGCCCTTACATCTTCCGGAGACTCTACCGAACAAGCTACACATTGGTCAGGAGGGAATCTGCGGTTAGAACTCGACCTATGCCGTAGCTCGGTGACGAGTATTGATATGGTGTTATTAGTGTACCAGGAATAGTATCGCTGCTGTAAAAAAGACGAAACGTATGTACGTACTTCGAAGTATGCATATATATTTGTTCCGAAAGACTAAAAGAGTACTCCTTTTTGTTTGCCAGAAGGGGTCCCCTTAGGGCCCGTTTTAACGAAGAAGAAAAAAAATCAATTTGGAAAAAACTATATATTCAAATCCGCTTTTCATTGGTCAACACACGCACCAGCACCAAAGATTGGGATCTTGGGGCATAATATTTGGTGCTGGTGCGTGTGTTGACCAATGAAAAGCGAATTTGAATTTTATTTTTTCCAAATTGAATTTATTTTATACTCGTTAATTCGGGCCCTTACGGCCGAGATTGTTCATCGGCGGTAATTTCCGGTTTCCTCTGACTACTGCAGGTAAAGAGGCATACACGTCTTGAAGTGAGGAGAGGAGCTTTCGAAATATGTACCGTATGCATCAATACAGGTACACTAACTTGAGGCCGTGACCTCTGCGACTCCTAGCGTTGTAACCTCGGACACCAATTTGTATCATTCTCCAATCTTGTAAATATCGTAGCTGCTGTAATCGAGAATTTCCCCCGCTACGAGTATTTTTCCGCTCAGGAGCCAAGCCCCAACTAGGTAGGGTTGTGGGTTGACGTGTGGAGCACTCTTGTAGCAGTTGTAGAAGTTGAGTAAACTGGCATTTTCGATCTGCAATGCGACGCAAGTCGACGAGGGAAGAAAGTCGTAACATATTCTCGCGATAGAAATGGAAGGCAAGAACCTTACGAGTGGGGTGGGAGGGAGGAGATCTTAGTTTGTGACCCCGGATCTCAGTTACGTCTAAGATGGAGAGAGACAGGAAGGGCGAAGATAATAAATGGGATAAACAAAAAATATATATAAATGCTTCCGGCCCCACTACTGCTGTACCGGTACATGTCTAGTCTTGACAGACAACTACTTACTGTATACCACGCAGCATCATAATTTATGGGATGCGAAGGTTTGATGATTGCGGCTTCGAGCTACGTACAGTGTGTAGAAGCTGTAGAGGTTGAGTATAGTGACCTTTTCACTCTAAGATGCTTTTCGCCCCACCACTATTAACCGCGCCTGATAATTGTTTTGCGATGTTGACACCTGGCATACTTAAGTAATTCCCCACCTTGATCTCTTGCCTGGCGGAAGGCAATGTCAGGAGTGGCACTGATCACGACCGAACTTACCTCGCGACGCGTGCTACGGTAGAGGAGGTATACCTTATTTTGGCTGAATCGTTTTCTGAACGATCGGGCCCCTTAACCCAAATTCGTCGGACTTTCATTTTTTGTCATTTTTGTGACGAAATATGTTTCAGAATTTACTTCGGTCATGAGGTTTCTCATCCGGCAGCACTTTTGTTTTCCACCAAAACCATTTTTTCGGTGAGGCATGACGCTCCTTAAGTGAGGAGCTCAGAAAAAAACATGGTGCACCTCTATCGTAGCATGCATCTCGCGCAAAGCACAGATACTGCTGTGTCACACCTACAGTAGTCTAGGTCTCCACCGGCGCGAGATCTTCTCCTCATGTATAAATATTTGCTACGAGTAGCACCTTTATATTGGAGACACCGATATATGATCGGCGCAGAATGTCGGTCGCCCCGATTGTCTATTAATAGTGGTAACCTCGAAATCTCCTAAAAGTCGATGTCCGGAGTTCGAATCTCACGTGGGTCAGACTTTTGAGTTTCATTCCATAAACAAATAAAAACCCGAATCAACTGCGGAGAGCGCCCACGTATATAAAAGCGTGGGTAGGCACAATTCGATGCGAGTCGACGCGGGAAGAAACAGATGAAGCCTTCTCGCGATAAAAATGCAAGGCACGAGCCTAGTGGGGAAGGAGGGAGAGGAGCCTACTATGTTACCCCAGATCTGAGTTACGACTAGGAAGGAGAGAGAAAGGAAGGGCGAAGATAATAAATGGGATGAACAAAAAAAGAAAGAAAAAAAAGCGAACTAAATGTTAGCAAGAAGAGCAGTGCTGTCACGTTGAAGTGTAACCAATATATATGGGAAATGAGCAAAGTTCCCACCCCTCTTGTTGGGCGTGTTTCGCTCTATTGTTGCAATCAACCGGACGCGCAGAGAGCTCGTAGAACTATGGAGTGACAATAACATATGCAACGTGCTCACCGGGGTCAATCGCAGCACAAGCGGCGAGCTCAGTTGTTGCCCCGTCGGGACGGTCGACCAAACTTAGTTCGCTCAGAGAAGAGTCCACCATAATTGAGCTAAACAGCCCTTGTTCCAGTTAGGAAGCGTAGCAATCGTACAAGAAGCCCCCTAACATATAGATATATATATATAATGTGTCGACAAAATGTCGATCCTCGTCGCCCCCGCTGCATAACTTTCGAGACAGTCACTTGATGGTCACGCTAGGCCGTGTTATACTGATAAGGTGCGAGTATATACCGTCGGGCATTTGCCAGTGACGTCCGGTAGAACTGGAAGCTGGGTGTCCTCGTAGTACTCGTTAAGCTACAAATAGCACGAGTACGAAGTGCCTCCGAATATTTCTCATTTTTTAGCACGAAGTGCCTCCGAATACTTCTTTATTTTTAGCCGGTCGTATCAACTTCCTCGATGCACTCGCATACGTTGCATCCTTTACAAAATGAATATTAATAGTTAACCAGCGCGTATGATACGTATATGCACACTCCACCTGCTCCACCCGATCCCGGTTTCACCGTCATTCTTGCCTGACGAAGAGTCCATGTTCCAGAACGATTGCCTGTATTCCCATTTGGGAATCTTCTAAATATGTACGGTATTTCAGAATCTTGGTATTCTTACCGCTCCTGTAGAATGGATAGTGTACGGTGCCCCTGTCCTGGTTTCACCGAAAATATTTTCCGTTGGGCCAAGGTTGGGCGGTCAAATGTTTCAGACGGCAGGGGCGCTTAGTGAGTGCTTCATACGGCCGTATCGCTGAAACCGGTCGAAATCCGAACGAACGCTGTGCGTATGTACAAACCTGGCGTCACAGCGGTCAGACTGGTGATCAGGCGGGCCGGGTTAAGGAACGCGTACATACCTTGCCCAAACATATACACACCAGGTCAATATTGTATTCCGTGCTCAAAAGAACGGAACGCCTATCGGAGCGACCAGAAAAAATAAACAGTCGAGCAAATAAAAGGTTTAGGGCATTAGCCAAAAATAGGTATACCTACGCACTTTGAGCCATTTATAGGTACACTATGTAATGTACACCGGAAACGGCTTCCGGGCCCGCCTGATAATGGGCCTGCGCTCCATTGTACCTACAAATGGCTCAAAGTGCCCAGGTACACCTATTATTGACTACTCAATGTGCGTATCACCTATTTTTGGCTTCAACTGTACCTATAAATGGCTCAAACGACCACTTTTTGGCAACTGAAATATAGACAGACGGCCACACATTCACCCACGTTTGCTACGTATGGAATGTTGTTCCGGACCGCGCCAACGGCTGTGTAAATTAGACCCCCTCGTAACCGTATGGTACAACTCTGTACATGTATGTAATATAATAAAGTTTCTCCTACTATATACTGCACTACAGTCAGTATGTATATTGTACTTTCAGCATAATGGCATGGAAACACTCGTCGTTGTTGTTTCTCCGCATCGTATATATGTGTGTGCGTAAGAGGGGTGTCGTACTGAATACGTATGCATTGATCGCGATACGATTTCTCACGTGTAGGTAATGCGTGATAACTCCGCAGTGTCAGTGGTTGTACTGGTACGGTCGGCTGGTTGACAGTCCCGGCATATGATGTGGCCGTCTATCTATATTTAATTTTCCAAAAAGTGGTCGTTTGAGCCATTTATAGGTACAGTTGAAGCCAAAAATAGGTGATACGCACATTGAGTAGTCAATAATAGGTGTACCTGCGCACTTTGAGCCATTTGTAGGTACAACGGAGCGCAGGCCCAATATCAGGCGGGCCCGGAAGCCGTTTCCGGTGTACATTACGCCGTGTACCTATAAATGGCTCAAAGTGCGTAGGTATACCTATTTTTGGCTAATTCCCAAAGGTTTACCCCGTCGATGCTCCCTAATTCCGCCCATATTGTGTACGTAGTCGTAGACGGTCGCACTTGTGTTATATTGATGTATTGATACTGCAGTGTGCACCTCGAATACTATGGACGGAGACCAAATATAAGATGTAACCACTGCAGTACTCGTATCTTATCACACGCGATATGTTTCATTTGTCCCTGTTTATCCTACATATTTATCTATATGATTTACGAATTCAGGCCTCTCGAATCGCTGATTTCCGTTTCGATCTACACCGGAGTTTACTGAATGGGCCGGTACACCCGAAGCGCTGCCTTCGACACACAATACACTAAACACACAACTACCGGGGCGTTGACAACCGAATCGAAAAGAGAGAAGACCATCTATATATATATATACATAGCAAGAAAGGTTTCGCATGGTGAACGAAAGACACACTGCTGTTCGGTCCGCCCCCAGTGTGATGGATTACCCGGCGAGCAATAAACGACTGGAGGACACCATTGTCGGTACTCCGTCCGAACTTCCCGCTAAAGACGCAAGTGAGCAAGGTGGGTGACTTCTCTTTTATGGATCAAGGTAGTATCTCTATTAGCGCACCACCGCATGGCCAGTAGCTGGCAGTCTAAATAAGAACACTACAAGCTGTTTCTCTTACTTACATATGTACGAATCATTACTACTGCTGCGAGGGCATAGTACAGTGTGTAGCCCTTACCGGACGTTTCGTATGTGGAAAAGTCTTACGAGTATATATTTGGTTTTATTGTTTTTTCATCACAATGGTTTTCCTTTGGACGTCTGTCCCTCTCCCTCTCCCTCCATCGCAGGCTCTTTTCCCTCCTCCCCACCACGGTTCGTCCCTTGACTACTATCGCGCAAAGGGTTCAACATTCCCAATTCTCGTCGATTTTCAGCGAATTTTGCTAACTCACGCTCTCCCGCTTTCCGCTAGTCGAGATATTGTTTGCGAGAAATAGTCCCTACGAGCATGCACTCGGAGGGGCTCGAGCTCACGACCTTGACTCTAACAGGGACGATATTCACTTGTCCACTCGAAAGGTTCCAGTAGTCAAGCGAGTACCTGTTACGTTGTCCTCCCTTCTTACGAATCCCACAACTCAATACAACTTACCGCTAGGTGTCAACGCATTAGAGAACAAACACAAGCATAAAGATAGCGTTTGCGATATGCAGTTACAGCGTGAAGGATCGCAGCACGTTTCAAGAAGCTGGACTCTAAGCGGTTTTGTGCTGCAGTAATCGTACCAGGTATTCAATTAACGGAGCAAAACTCTACGGGATTGCCTGCTACGAGCTGGTTCAGGCATATCACCCAAAATTTCGTCAGTCACGAATGCCGCATGCAATAGCAACTCCAATGCTACATATCTGGTATCATCCTGACCGCCATAAACAGTGGAAGAGGGTGACGTCGCTAGATTTTTGTTCAAGGACCTAAAACTGGCGCTACCGCCGAAAATGTGGCCAGAACAATCACAGGCCTTCAAAGTGGTCAACAATAGTCAGGCGTTTCCGTAGGAAAACATGTTTTCCCCCCAAAATTTTTTTCTGGACGAGCCGCTTCCAGGTGGTTCAAGGCATGTTTGTACAACGTTTCACGCAAATTTTCGAAGATCTGACTGCGTATGATCATATTAAGTAATATTTAACGCCCAAAATCGATTATATACTGAAACTGAGTAATTACGAGGCAACGCCTATTTTTGCATTTTTACCGCACAAAAGTCCGAATGTCCACGCTGTTTTTCGAAGGTAGACCCTGAAATTTGGTACACGTGTTATATGCGCCCTATCTGGGCCTTTTACGAATGGGTTTTTTTTTTTTTTTTTCGCCGGAAACTTCGGATCTCTTAAGACCCAAATTTCCTAAAATAATTACAAAACAAGAAATATCTGACGAAAAAAATAAAAATGAAAAACCATCCGTTAAAGTCTCGGGTAGGGCGCATAAAACATGTGTGCCAAATTCCAGGGTCTATCTCCAAAAAACGGCGTGGACATTCGCCACTGAATATATGCCTGAACCAGCCTGTAGAGTGGTCATATGTATAGTTATGTTTGTGAAATTTTCGCACTTTTCGCAACTTTTCTCTTCGTACGAGCACTTTTCGGCAAAACGCTAAGTACCCCGACACAGCAAGCCCGGCCGGACACATTGGTCGAGGTTTGGGCTCGATCCGAGCTCTGTGGCTCGCGGGGCGGGCGCTCGAAGTTTTTTTTCCCGCGGGAGTGGATAAGCCGATTTCCCGGGCTTTCTGCATGAGGCCGTGTTTCGTACGTACGTGCCAGTAAATAATACCGTAATGTCCTGTTGTTTGCCCTGCTTTCACGGGCTGATCATGAGCACACAGGAGAGCCCAGACACAGATAGGCAACATAACATGTGCAGAGAGCACAACGTTACAACTCTGCCTAATAAACACCAGCAGGTAACACCGTGCGTGGGTGACACACCCATCTGCGCTGTTCTGCTGTGGCTTAGCTGTGTCTATCGGAGCCTGCCCCGTAATCCACCATCTACCTCTTTCAGTTGTCCTGATGTGTGCGACTGACTCACGCTCACGCTAGCCGGAAATGTAATGGCCTCTTTAATCC
>MEHQ01003315.1:0-31447 GCA_008828725.1 Saccharina japonica
GGTCCGGCAAGTAATCGAAGGAGGCGGTGTCGAAGTGGGAGGCCTGAGAGGCCAGGGATGGTGTCAACCCGGCGATTTGGGAAGAAAGACAAAAGTAAGTATGTCTTATGTGTATGTATGTATGTATGTATGTATGTATGTATGTATGTATGTATGTATGTATGTATGTATGTATGTATGTATGCGCGGGTACGAGCGCTGGGAACCCCTCCCGTCCTGCGGAAAGCCCGGAAAGTAGAGAGAGGTCCGCCACGTAATCGAAGGAGGCGGTGTCGAAGTGGGAGGCCTGAGAGGCCAGGGATGGGTCAACCCGGCGATTTGGGAAGAAAGACAAAAGTAAGTATGTCTATATACATATGTACGAGTATCAGCGTTGATGTAGCTGGTGCTGTTTACTCACCGGAAGGCATGCATGTTCATGTCGACGAATTTCACCAGATCCTGGGACTCCGAAAGGAGCATAGTGGCACCCGCCTTTGCCTCAAGAAACCTGCACGACAACAACAAAAAAAAAATGAGCAGAAAACGAAAAGTAAATTAAAAAACAAAAATTGAAAAAGAAAACAATTGAAACATCCGGCTCAGAGAGGCAGGCAAGTACATGTACAAATACAACAGGAGACAATCACCGGGGGATTGGTCGACAAAAAAACACAACACGTACAAAAGTCGCCTTATATAACGTATGACCCGTCAAGGCCACTATCAAGGCAACGACGATGACGACAACACCACAACTCACCATACCACCGCCACCGTTACCCTCGTACATGTACGGTAAAGGTGCACCATGCTATTTAATAATAAGCTTTTGCCTTCTGAGGGTGGTGACTTGAGGAGTGCTCTATACCTGCAGTAGCCTGCACACTGATTTTGGAGGGAAATTAAAGGAAAATATTATTCGGGATCGGGAACTGATATAAGGATAATCTGCAGTTTGTTGTTATAGAGAGAATTCGGCGTTATGGTTCATATTATTCGGCTGAGCACGTAGTACGTAGCTCACTCGCAGGAGCAGCGGGCATTGTTTGATTGATCGCGCTTGTGGGAATACCAAGTGGATACCGCACGGAACGTTTATCTACCCGATGATCAATCAATCCCATCGCCTCAAAGTATGAAAAAAAAAAATATCGCGACACAAAAAAAAAAAAAAACGAAATTCCGACGATTTTGGGTTTAGTATCGTAACAGCTTGACAACTGGTCCCACAAATTTGGGGACAAACTACTTGGAATTAGTGTGGAACAATTTTTTCAGTTCTGAATGGGTTAAGGTAAGGAGCCGCCCCGTCATTCAGAAAACGTTTCAGCCAAAAAAAGGTATACCATATAACGTATACCTCTATCGTAGCACGCGCCACCACCACCACCACCACCACCACCATACACCACCACCATACACCACCACCACCACCACCACCACCACCACCACCACTACCACCCACCGCGACTGCTTCGCGCACCACCCAGGAAACAGCGACCCTCCCTGTCACGGTTGCAAGCAATACCCTACATATAACTCTATCGTAGCACGCGCCACCACCACCACCACCACCACTACCACCCACCGCGACTGCTTCGCGCACCACCCAGGAAACAGCGAACCTCCCTGTCACGGTTGCAAGCAATACCCTACATGACTTCCCCCAAGTAACCTGTCTACAAAAAAGGCGGGTGGAAATAGTTCTATAGAGAGGGTTTGTGGACATTCACCCGTTTTACCAGTCATTCGCTTATTACCTTGATTTCGTCTCCCCGAATTCGGAAAATAAATAATTGACTCTAATTTTGGTTTTAATCTCTCCTCTGCCGGCATAAATAAGGCGGGTAGGTGAAAAAAAAAAAAAACAACAACAACAACAACAACAACAACAATACTGCTGTCTTACGACCGATTTTTATTGTTAAATCATTTCAAATATTAATAGTCGTTTCATGTGCCCGAACTCGGAAACTAAATAATTAACTCTACTCTATTCTGATTTTCTCTGTCTCACAGTCATGTATGTATGTGACCATGTACAACATCATATGTACCAGGTTATCTCTCTAGCATGAAGAATCAGGAGGATCTCTGGGTGTAGGCACTGATTTTTCGTTGGGTGTATAGAAAGAACGGGTTATAAGGCGAAGAGCCGCAGCAGCAGCAGGATCAGGGCGGGGCTCTCGGTGCACGCACTGATTTCGATGGGTGGAGAGAACGGTTACATGTGTGGAGACAGCAACGACAACGACAGCAACAGCAACAACAAAAACAGCCATGGCAAAAAAAAAAGAAGCAAAGGACGGGCTCTTGGTGTACGTACTGATTTCGTTGGGTAGAAAGAACCGTTACATTTGTGGAGACAGCAACGATAACAGCAACAGCAACAGCAACAGCAACAATAACGACAGCCATTGCAAAAAAAAGCAAATACTAATGGTTTCCAACAGCCATTGCAAGAAAATTGCAAATATTAATAATTTCCGACTCTAAAATTCCAACTACAGCAGTACATACGTAGTCTCCAAAAGCGTGGGTGCACTAACCCCCAAAAGAGGAGGGGGTAACTACTTATGTATTATTGTATTATTGTATTATTCGACAGGAAAGGGGTTCGAAAAGAAAAAAGAAAAAAAAGTTGAAACCTCAGCTCATCCCCGAAAAAACTGTCACATATCGGACAGATCATCGGCTCCCTCTTAAATGATCTGCAGTAGGTTATTCGGGGCAGATATATTCGTGATCTGTATGATCTGTAGGATCTAGCTCATGTTGTCGGGTGGGACCAGATCTACGAGAGGTTTCCTGGGTGGTATCCGTACTCGTATATGCAGATCCTGCACAGCATATCATACCTGGTACACCGGAAGGTTAGGATCTACCTGTAGATGATCTAGATGATCTATCTGTAGATGATCGATTGATAGATGACCTATCTGTAGATCATCTACCTGTGGATGCGTTATTTGTAGATGGTCTATCTATCTGTATATTATCTATCTGTAGATGCCATATCTGTAGATGATCATCTGTAGATGATCTATCTGTAGATCATATATCTGTATATGATCATATATCTGTATATGATCTATCTGTGGATGATGTGTCAGACGAATGAAGTACTTCGTCTCCGAAACACGTGGGCGCACTTCAAAAAAGGATCAAATCGAAATGGGTCACTACAACTGCAGTACTGGTAACAACAACAACAACAACAAAAACAAAAACAACCGAACAACCCATGGTACCCCCGGAAAAAGAAGAAATAAAAAAAAAGAGTAACAAGGTCGTCTCACTTTCCCTCAAGCTCGCCGGCGGCGTCCCGTTCTTGTCCCGACCCGCCTCTCAGCGGAGTTCCACCAGCGTTTACGGCCGAGGAGGTGGAGGAGGAGGAAGCGTCTGTTGCGTGGGCTTGCCCGAATCCCGCCCCTGTTTCTGGCCGAAGGCGCTCGGAGTTCGCTTGGCATAGGCGTTCCTTGCTCGCTCTCCGGGTGAGGCCGAACAGCGCCCCCCTCGTCGCCTCCAGTGCTAGGAAGCAGCGGGCCTCCCTCGACCGGTAGAAGTTGGCGACCTTTTTTTTTTTTTTTTTTTTTTTTGTAGTTTTGCGTATTTTTTGTGTATTTTTTGTGTGTATTGTTTGTGTAGTTATTGTATATTTTTTGTGTATTTTTTGTGTTATTATAATTTTTTGTTTCGTTTTAAAAGTTTTGTTTCGTTTTCGTTTTCGTTTTTTTGTTTTTGTTTGTAGTGGGGTTGTAGAATCAAAACCACACACCCACCCACAGCACAGGCGGGAGCAGGTAGTAATCCAAGCCGACGACACACAAAACACAAGAAAACGAGCCGAAACGTACACCAGGTATATACAGCATGAAAAATACGTGAAAATTAAGGAAAGGAGGGACAGCCAGGGCGGGAAGAGGGGAGATACGAGAAAGGGAGGGGAGGGCGGGGAGAGGGGGCGGTGGGAGAGGGGGAGGGGGTGGTGGTTATTACTCACACACGATGGTTGGATGTTGACGGTGTTGGTGGGTATATTATGTTCGGATGTGTTTATAAACTGGTTTTAGACAATAAAATAGTACGAGGTTTATGTATGTATAGCGGGTTATCTCCCGACCGCGAGATGTGGCCTCGGGGTTTTACCGCAGCGGCCGTCATGAAAATGACGTCATCGGACACGCCTGCCGGCATGGTGTGACGTCATCGGACACGCCTGCCGTCATGAAATGACGTCATTTGACACGGCTGCCGTCATCGGACACGACGGATGTCATGGCATGACGTCATCCGACATGACATCATCCGACATGACATAACGGTCATCGGACACGACGGGTGTCATGACATGACGTCATCGTCATTCGAGATGACGTCATCCGACGTCATTCGAGATGACGTCATCCGAGATGACATCATCCGACACGACATGACGGTCATCGGACACGACCGATGTCATCATAAGACGTCATCCGACATGATATGACGGTCATCGGACACCATGACGGCTGCCATGGCGTGAGGTCATCAGACAAGGCACGGCGAGCGGTAAAAGGGGAAGGAGGAGTCAGATGAATGGTACCAACCCCCGCCCCCGCCCCCACCCCCGACCCCGACCCCCTCCCTGCTATGCTACAGGAGGGCAGGGAAACCCGAGCGGTGAGGGACAGGGGGGATTTCGCGATTTCGTGGTTTCGGTTCGGTTCGGTTCGGTTCGGTTCGGTTCGGTTCGGTTCGGTTCGGTTCGGTTCGGTTCGGTGTCGTTTTCCGTTCAGATCGGTTCGATCCGGTTCGGCCCGGCTCGGTTCGGTACGTGGCACGCAGCGCCTCGGTCCGCGAGCTTCTCGCACTGCAAGTTCGGTAAAACACTCGGGGGGTCGGCCAGGTAAAACCGTTTTCACAGACCCGCTATTGTACGCACTTTGCAATCCGGCGGCTCGCCTTCGTCTTAAAGACAGGCACACACAAAAAAGCGCGCAAACAAAAAAAAACGAAACTGAGCGCGCGTCACGTGGGAACCGTTACGCACAGCCGTATCGCCAGACGGCAGATATCGAAAACGGGCGCCCGTAAAAACCGGTACTTAAGACGTGCGTACCGGAATATGTACGAAAACAGATCGGTGCGGTTTGAGGCACTTCTGAATTAACAGGCGCAGTAGTGAATACCGGAAAAATCTCGGGAATCGTGATCGCAACTACTGTATTCTCGGTGGCGCGGGGGGGTGGCGGAGGCATGCTCGGGAGGGAAAGGGGGAGAGGGAGAGCGAGAGATAAGTAGAGGTAGTATAATAGAGCGAGCAGTCGACGACCAAGCGAACAAGTGAAGCAAGCGAACAAAGTAAAAACAAGCGAATTTGAACAAAGTGAACGAACGAACGAACGAGCAAGCAAAACAAGCAAAACAAAGCAGGCAGCTATGATATATAGCCCTAAAATATGAAAAATTGGGAAGAAAACAAAAAAGCATAAAAACACACAAAAATTACACAAAAACAAGAACAAAAAAACAAAAATGTGCGACAACCAAAAACCTAGTGGTGTATTCCGATGGTGCTGGTGGTGCTGGGTGGGGCACTGAAGTTGTTGGCCTGGCCTCAGCTGGGGCTGGCCTCGACTTGACCCTCTCATCGCAGCTGGACACACCACCCGTTTCCGCTCCTGCAAGCCGGCCGAGATGCCCTGAACAAGTTTCGGAAGCCAAGCCAAGCGCTTTCCCCCTCCCCCCCCCCCCCGACAACTCCCAGAGTTTTGGGAGAGTCGGATCGTGTTTCCCTTTTTCTAGCCGCGCGAGCGGGCTGACCGAACAAATTGACGCAAAGGTTTGTGGCTTAGGGGGGGCGGGGGGGGGGGGAGGGGGGGCGGCGGGAAAAGAGGAGGGCGGTTGTGGCTAGAGGGGGTAGGGAGGGCGGCGGGGGCGGTGTAAACGAGCGAGCGACCAGGCCCGAAGCCGTTTCACGCCCTCCCCGAACATTGGAGACGGAAATGAAAATAAATGTCTAACAATAGGCATCGTTGGCCTATTAAGAGTACCACGTAATGGTAGAGAGGCTATAAATATAATAATGATACCTGGTACCATATAATAGTATTAACGTAAAAGTCTAAAAGCGCTTTCACAGCAAGTTTTGCCGCTAGTCACTGCTCTTGTGTTTTTGGGCCGCTAGTTGTTGCTGCCGCTGCTGCTGCAAGTCTATATGCCAATCCCTCATCGAGGAACTAAAAATCATCTACCACTCTGCACCAACATGTAAGAATCACATTTATATTAATATTTAATACAAACGTTCCTTATATTTTGGGTCATAGCGATATATATATACCAGGTACCAGGTATATATTATTAAATAGTAAACGAATGGAAAGTTAGAAAGTGCGGAACACGCAACCGGTCCGGGGTCCGGGGTCCGGAGGGGTGGGGGGGGGGGGGGAGGGGGGGGCCCCCGGCGCCCTGACAGCGCACCGTCGAGATCGACACAATAATCGAGGCGCGGATAAACAGGTCCCGTTTCGGTGCAACAACTGCCGTTTCAGTGCAACCACTGCCGTTTCGGCAGAGCAACGGCCGTTTCGGCGGAACAGCAGCCGCTTCGACGGAAAAACTACCGTTTCGGCGGAAAAAGCTACCGTTTCGGCGGAAAGATCTACCGTTTCGGGGGAACAAATGTCGTTTCGGGCGGAACGCGCCGCACCTGAACCGAACAAAAAAAAAAAAAAGAGCAAACCCCAAAATCGTGGCACGGTCGCGTAGGCACAAAAAAAGAAGAAACATTTGCTAAATGCTACTGCTGTCTGTGGGAGGACAGATAGACTGCTGTCCGTGGGAGACAGACAGACAGACAGACTGCTGTCTCGTGGATGTATCGCGAGTACAAGAGCAAAACAAAAACAAAAAAGTTATCTATCCGCACCGCCCCCCCCCCCCCCCGCGCTCCCAGGCTCTTCTACGTTCGACGGGGGGCTTGCTCACATATACACGAGATGCTACGCGCGCACACGCCCGCTGCCCAAAATAGCTGCACCTTTTCGTTTTCGACCTCGAGCCTCGCGAAGAACTCTTGTGCCCCCTGTCCACGGCCCTCGTGGTGGTGGTGATGGCGGTGGTGATGATGATGAGCCTGCTGCTGCTGATGCTGCTGCTGCTGCTGATGCTGTTGCTGCTGCTGCTGCTGCTGCTGCTGCTGGAGGTGGTGGTGTTGGTGCTGGGCTCTGACGCCGGCCCTCCCGGCGAGCCGCTTGGCGATCTGCTTGAGGGCCTTGTAGTTCACGGTGCCCCTCAACAGCTCGGGGGACAGCTCCGTCCTAATCTTCTTGCCGAACTTCATGCCGAGCGGGAGGGGTCGGCGGCGGCGGCTGCGGCGGCGGCGCGGCCCTGTGCGGCGCGACTATAGCCCCTTATTTCCCTTGTTTGCTGGTGCTGCTGGTGCTGGCAGTGCTGGTGCTGTGTGTGTGTGTGTGTGTGTGTGTTTTTTTTAACCACTTTTTGTCCACCCCCTCCCTGGAGCGGCACACCCCGAACCCCTCCCCCGTCCCGCCTCTCCCTAATCCCTGCCCCGTCCCCAACCGTAGGGGGGGGGAAACGTTCGAACTCCTGTGCGCGAAGAGCTCTGTTGGTGCTGTTGGTGGTGGTGGTGATGCGGTTGCCTCTGATCTGCAGGGCGGGGGTGGGGCAGAAGCTCTCCGTTCGATTGATTGGCCCATGACGACAGACATCAGGTTGCGCTCAATATTCACCTATCAACGTGCCCGGCACCATGGAGACTTGTCGGGCAAACCATGATTATTACGGGGGACTTAACCCATTCAGAACTGAAAACCTAATCCCACACTAATTTCAAGTATTTTTTTCCCAAAAACGGGGGACCAGTTCTTAAGGGGTTAAACGTAGTAAATAGTAAATAGTAAATAGGGACCTACGGTACACAGACAAAAACCTATGTATTTACTTATTTTCACTAACAACATTTGGTCCTGTTTACTATGGTACCCCGAAATAGTGTTAATAGTGTGAGAACAACAATCAGCAACTATTAATTAGAGATGGGCACCGGATGGCATATTCGAAAAACCGAAAACCGGATAGGAGGCGTTATTCTCAAAAATAAAAAACGGTTTAACCGTTTTTTTTCAGCCGGTTTTAACCGGTTAACCGAAAACCGGTTTAACCGGTTTTGATGCGGTAAAGCATCCATAATATTGAAAACCATAGGTGGTTTTAATTTTATTCGCACCCTTGTTGCGCACTCCCCAAGTGTGAAGGTAACACCCTCATCAGAGGACACAGGAATGTCGATGCTGGCCAGGGCACGCTTCTCCTTGGTAAAGTTCTTCTTGTTGCCTATCTCATGGTGAACCTCGATAGGGTAGGAGAACGGAGTACGAAGGCAGGGCTCAGCCAAGTACCACAGGCTGATCGCACTATCTGTATCTCCATACATGTACGATCTACGGAGACGTTTCCGTTTCTAGCACGTCACGTGATCTCACACGCGTTCGTACGCATTTGTCTATCTATACTACTCGTAAAAAATACGTATTGCACCTCCTCATAGTTACGTGATACCATCACATTAGCCCACCCTGAATAGTCGTACATGCAGACCCCACGACGATCAAGTGGTCATATATATTATCCCAGAAATCGGAAGGGGGGTCGAAGTTGCGGCTACGAGTATTCGAAACAAATAAGTGAGGACATAAATCTTGCCCGCCTCATCATGAGGCTTCAACGCCTCACGCGCGAGACAAACACGCCATACGATAATAAAAGGCTTCGATATGCCAACATCAAGCGGGTTACGATGAAGACGAAATCCATGTAACTGTAAGCTAACCGTGGCGCGAAGGTGCCGAAATAAAACGAAATCCAAAAAGACGGAAGCTGGAAGGAAAACACAAATAAACAGAAAACAATGCACGCTGCGATGCAAAAAGCCAACGGACTTGAAGAGGCTACGTAGCGTGGAGCCAGTGGTCGAGAAAATATGTAACAACAACAGATGCCCCATCACACAACAAGTGCGTGGATGTTGGTTCTGTTCGCAACTGTGCCTCTTCGAGATGGAATAGTGATGTTGATCATCCAGATATATTATATATATATATATATATNGTTGGTAGTTCATACCAGGTACAGGGTGTGTATGGCTACGGATATTTTACGAGGGAGCAAGATATCGCATAGCTTCCAAAGATTGGCCTTGGATTGGCCTCCAATTTTTTCGAGATTTTTTTTTTCATTTCCCAATATACATACCGGTACGACTTAAACATCCACATCAATACCAGTAAAGAAACCCCTTGGGACCTTGGGACCCAGAGCTGTATAGCTGGCACAGCGCCCATACCTGAGGAAAGTTTTGTTGGGATTTGTTGGGCGTGAAAATATTTAATTTGATAAAAGACTGAAATCCCAGGAATCCCAGGAGGGTTCCTCAAACTTACACCAATGAGAGTCGACTTTTGTAGGGATTTTGTTGGGACAAACGTCGGTGATAGGCCGCACGGTCGCGCCGCCTTTGTCGGGACGAACCGGAGGTGACGCGCGTGAGCAAGAGAGAGACCGTTGTTGCAGCTAGCAAGCGCAGACAATCGACGCCGCAGAGGGCAGCCCAAACAGCATGCTGGTGTAGCGGTGTCTCCCCCCTACAGATATGTGCTTGCTGTGTGTCTCGGAGTCGGCGCTCTGTCCGTGTGAGAAGGTAGAAAGTCGGGGCCTGAGCAGACTGCGCAGCCTGCTGTGCGTCTGCGTACTCTCATCCGCCCAGAGGCCAGAGGCACAAGTTTTGAGTGCGTGCGCGCAGCGAAACCATAGCAACACCAGCGCCACACTACAGTACTAGCAGCAGTAGCTTGGTCTTTGGGTATCCAAGGTCTGGCCCTTGCTTGCAGCAGCGAACACACCCTGTGCTTGCAGTCGTGGGACGCGTTTCCGTTCGAATTTCAAACAGCAGCAGTACTGCTGTAGAAGACATGGTACCACCCTGTCCCGAAATGTAAAACAGCTTTGATACTCATATTGATGCACAAACATTCCTTATTTTTCCGGACAGAGTGGTAAGCAGCAGTACCACTTTGTCCGGAGATGTAAGACAGTGTTGGTAGTCATATTGATCAACGAACGGTGCTTAAGTTTCCGGACAGAGGTGTATTGCCACACGAAGAACTCAAAACAAACTCTAAAACGAAGTGAAGCGAGCTCTCCCCTAGAAAAACATGCCGATAATTTAATGCCCTAAAAAAGTGTTCCCCAGGTATAGGATCGGAGCCGGATTTCTTACCTGAGAGAGGGTGCTTTCTACACTAATTTCAAGAAAATGACTCCTGATTTTTTTTTGTTCCTTCAAATATCAGCCTGGCTTTCTTATTACGAGTGTGATATGCTATTTCTTATCAGGTATCCTGTTCATTACAAGTCTACCTGGGTACAACAGAGCGAGGCAAGGAGTCGCGCGATCCCGATTTTCACCGCCACACGCTACGTATATGACACGATTACGGGGGGCCATAGTAAATAGGACCAAATATTATCAGTAAAAACAGGGAACTACGAGTATATACGTACTCGTAGGCATTTGTCTGTACCGCAGGTCTAATAGGACCAAGTATCATATGATTACGCGTACGTAGTAAAAACAGGGAAATGTTTACGAGGAGTTTTTTTTTTCTGTATCGGAGGTCCTGTTAACTACACGTCCCCCGTAAAATGGTGGTCATATAATATAATATGAATAGTAGTTACCGCTCTTGCCGCCGATATACTGCTGCTGTAGTCTCCGTTTGATCCTCGCATCAGGGGTCTAGACGGTAAATAATGTTCCTGTCCAGCCCTGGCCGCGAATATAGAATATAGTACCCGTTTGATCGTCCCATCAGATTCCAAACGTTGACAATATTCTCGTCCATCTCTGGCCGAGAATATAATCACCGCTTGATGTTCACAGCAGAGTCCACACGGTGACTATATTCCCGTCCAGAATGGTATAAATCGTAGACGGTTGAATACAAGCTGGAAAAATACCGAAGTTTAGGTTTTCGTTGTACTGGTCGCTACGAGTGTATACAGGTATAGCTGTATACACTCGTAGCGACCAGTACAACGAAAACCTAAACTTCGGTATTTTTCCATTTATACCATTCTGGACGGGAATATAGTCACCGTGTGGACTCTGCTGTGAACATCAAGCGGTGATTATATTCTCGGCCAGAGATGGACGAGAATATAGTCAACGTTTGGAATCTGATGGGACGATCAAACGGGTACTATATTCTATATTCGCGGGCACAGCGCCCATACCTGAGGAAAGTTTTGTTGGGATTTGTCAGGGATGCGTATTTCCCGGTAGCGGTAATTACCCGAAATGAATAGGGCTCGAGGTAATATTTTTTTTCAGAGGAAATTATTTTAGCGTCCCCTATCCCCGGGAAAATAACGCCTCCATATATAATGGAACCCCCCGTTTTTTTTTTTTTTTTTTTCAAACGCTGCTACGTACGACGATACGAGTAAGCAGCAGAGCGCTACGTAGGGGCCCACAGACCCCTGCTATATCACAGAGATATCTTACAGAGGAATTTGATGTTATGACGAGCGGAGTCATCGAAGGAATGTACTGTAAATATGATAAAATATAATCATATATATGAGCTATTAATAGCAAATTCAAATGGAAAGGGTGAACTCGGCGCAGATGCAGTCCATGTTTTCATTTTCTGGTCGCGGAAAAGGCCCGCGATCGCTACACGCGTACGAAGCAGCGCACTGCTTTAACTGCTCACGTCCTGCCTTGCGCTGCTGATTTAACTCGCGACATAAGTATAGTCTATATCAGCACTACGGCAGTAAGTAGTCCTGTTATTCCAGTATGAAATGGCTGCGGCTGCAGGACGAAATCAACGAGGACAATAACAAGTGAAAAATCAACTAAATCAAACCGATGCACATTTATTTACTCAAAAAGAAGTACTTGCATTGTGCGCAACTGCTACTACTATTWWWTAATACTGTGAGACCTAGTGCAGGTAGAGTGTAGAGTGAAAATTATCGAAAGTGACTGTCCGAAGGCCTGAACGCATCTTATACTTGTGCTTCATGTAGTGCATTGGCCACCTGGGGATGGTAATTTTTGTCCCCCCCCCAAAAATCGCCTTTTTTCCCTCGAATGAGAGGAAATAGGGGAAATTTTTCCGAAAAGCTTAAAAAGGCTGTTTCCCGGAAATTTTTGGGTTCCGGGCGAGGAAATACGAATCCCTGGGATTTGTTGGGCGTGAAAATATTTAATTTGATAAAAGACTGAAATCCCAGGAATCCCAGGAAGGTTCCTCAAACTTACACCAATGAGAGTCGACTTTTGTAGGGATTTTGTTGGGACAAACGTCGGTGATAGGCCGCACGGTCGCGCCGCCTTTGTCGGGACGAACCGGAGGTGACGCGCGTGAGCAAGAGAGAGACCGTTGTTGCAGCTAGCAAGCGCAGACAATCGACGCCGCAGAGGGCAGCCCAAACAGCATGCTGGTGTAGCGGTGTCTCCCCCCTACAGATATGTGCTTGCTGTGTGTCTCGGAGTCGGCGCTCTGTCCGTGTGAGAAGGTAGAAAGTCGGGGCCTGAGCAGACTGCGCAGCCTGCTGTGCGTCTGCGTACTCTCATCCGCCCAGAGGCCAGAGGCACAAGTTTTGAGTGCGTGCGCGCAGCGAAACCATAGCAACACCAGCGCCACACTACAGTACTAGCAGCAGTAGCTTGGTCTTTGGGTATCCAAGGTCTGGCCCTTGCTTGCAGCAGCGAACACACCCTGTGCTTGCAGTCGTGGGACGCGTTTCCGTTCAAATTTCAAACAGCAGCAGTACTGCTGTAGAAGACATGGTACCACCCTGTCCCGAAATGTAAAACAGCTTTGATACTCATATTGATGCACAAACATTCCTTATTTTTCCGGACAGAGTGGTAAGCAGCAGTACCACTTTGTCCGGAGATGTAAGACAGTGTTGGTAGTCATATTGATCAACGAACGGTGCTTAAGTTTCCGGACAGAGGTGTATTGCCACACGAAGAACTCAAAACAAACTCTAAAACGAAGTGAAGCGAGCTCTCCCCTAGAAAAACATGCCGATAATTTAATGCCCTAAAAAAGTGTTCCCCAGGTATAGGATCGGAGCCGATTTCTAAATCCAGCCTGGGCCAGCTTTCTTGTTTCTTATCAGGTGTCCTATACCGTATACGAGTTCGAGCATAAAGCAGTACTCGTAGTGGGGACACCAAATATATCATATGCCACCCAGCAGTGGACGGTGCTCGTACTGCTGCTGTGATCGTGACCTTTGTGGTGATCTACCCGTATTTCCGCTGAGTTATCAGAAGCGGTCACAGATCGGACAGATCCTCGATTCCCGCTTTCGATGATCTAGATCTTTCAGGGAGGATGAGAGTCCTGGTCTTCATGCTATCATATGATCTTAAAAGCTCAGGTTGCCGCGTGGGAATCGTATCGTATGGTCTGAGGGCCAGACAAAAAGTCCTGATCTGTACGATCTGTATGATCTGTATGATCTAGCTCATGTTGCCGCGTGGGAACCGTATAATCTGCGTGATCTACGACAGGTTTCCTTGGGTTGAATCCTTGGTTGGATATGTACTATACAGATCCTGCACAACATCGACAGATAGATCGTGATCTGTGCAGCGTGTGCGAGAAAGTGTTACTTCGAAAATCGACGAGCACGAAAGAAGTTCAACGATGAGCCCCCTCTCTGCCCAACCAAAACCAAGGCATGTATATACGAGTATACCAGGTATACGGATGGGTTTCGACGAAATTCTCGATCTCACAGAGCTGTAGTAGTTGTCGTTTTTACAAATTTCTCTATAATACGATATTTATGGGAGGGGGAGATCTGGTAAAGGTGGTCGCACAGCACTCTATGAGGACCTAAATGTACAATGTACGTATTACATGCATAATATGATGGTACAACACCAGAGTAGAGTACGAAGAGTGGGGGGGGGGGTGTACTTCATTTTCATGCATGGCCGTAGTCGTATGACCATACGAAGGGGGGCGTTCTACATACTTGCAGTGAAGCAGGATTGGCACTCAGGTAGACAGGGTAGACAGGTACGAGTCAATACAAGGCACGGAGTACTGCTCGTATTAGGCTATGATTTGTACCGGGTACAGACTATTAATAGTACAACAAGCAGTAGCACCAATACTCGATACTGCTGTACGGTATGTATGGACGGTTCTACGTACGGCACGTAAGGTGCGCCGGTGGCTGCAAAACAAAAACAACACACGACTTAATATGATTTGTGATTCTTTTACGATGATATCTGCGTTCAGTCTGGTGTCTGTGTTCTATGTAGGCAAGTACGGAAGAAGGAGCCATTTGATTGTGGCCGCTGGTTCGAAGGGATGCCGATGGTGCGGTGCAGCCCGGTTAGGGCACGTGGTCACGTCGAATGAAGCCCCCGGGCTACCCCGGCTGGGCAGGGCGGTGAAACGTCCAAAACCAACATTATTACGTAGCTTTCACTGTTCTACATTAGTTTCCGCGCCTTCAAAGGCCAGCAAAGGCGAGAGGATGCTAGCTCTATGACACGACCGAAGCTCTTGTTGAGGCTGCTTAGTCCCGGTACGAACCACCCAGGAGACGAGCCGACAAGCCCAGAGCATATGATTCGACCTCGTACACCTTGTGATAAGGGTTTGGCACATCATCGGACAGCATAAGTATGAATAGAGGAGGAGTGACCTGCCACCGAAAAATCTCGGCTGCGCTGCGGAAGGTCCGCCAGGGTAACGGAACGCCACGCTGGGCACGGCAGATAGAGCCCAGCAAACGCACACATCCGAGTTACCAGAAAATAATACTCTCACCGGAATATTGAATGCCAGTCCCCGGGCTTGTGATCGGCTCACTCACTGCAGCAGCAAGACCAGTACGTGGTCATTTTCTCTACAATTTTTAAAACGACCCACACAAGCGGACAAGAGAGTCTCTCCGAGGAATAATATTTCTTGTTAAAACCTTGGAGGGAACCTCACCCGAACGCTTATCGCCCTTTGTCGAGTCAGGTAGGGCCAATCAGCCGTGCTGATATCCACAGAATTCGGCGCACCCAGGCTCGACAAGCCCAGACCCTCCTGCCCTCGAAGAGTTGAAGAGAAGCAAGTGGCCTAGGGGGGGAAAAAGAAGTAAGCCCTAACACAGACGCCACCGCATAAAGTAGAACTCCTTTTTTTTCGAACGTTTCCAAACCCACAAAATAGACTTCAGGAGTAGACGCAATCCAGCAACAAACGCTTAGCGACGGGGAGCTAGAAGGAGACCATGGGACAGGTCATAGCCTTGTGCACGAGCGACGAGACGGATGACCACGGCTACAGCAAGAGCACGGTCGAGAAGGTGCGTGCACGCTCTGAAAACGAAGCCACTCCACCTGACCACACCTCTTTCTCTTCCTGGGTCTGCGTGGGTCGTGGGCTTTTTTTGTTGCGTGGAGGGGTGCGATAATAGAACCCGTGATTTTTTTGTTCTATACGGAGAGCCGGCATGCGGCTGCCCGCAGGCTCACCGCCGACTCGTCCTATCGAGGGGGAGGGCGGGGGTGGGAAGAGCACTGCTCTACCCAGCGCCTGCGGTCGCTGCGTCTCTTCCGTCGAGCAGTCGTCGTTCCGAGAGAACAAGGCTGTTTGTGTTTCCCTCCTCTCCTCCGTCCCGTCCCGCGCGCTCGAAAACTCTTGAAAAACTTGTCGGTAGAACTATGGAATATGAGATACATTTCATACCAAAAATAAAGGGTGAACAAAAAAAAACTCGTGCCTGCTGCCGCTGCTGCTGTGGTTCGAAACTTTCGCGGCATGTTTTTTCGTGTGTGTTTTTTTTTATTTTGGTTTGCGAAATCGATTTCACACACACAGAGTGGGAGTTCTTATATTCTCGAGCCTCGTGTCCAGTGGATTCGACAGACCTAGCGTCCAGGAGGCAAGAAGAGAAGAAGCAAGGGAAGATCTCATCTCGAGACCCCCTCGGATCGCTGGTCCCTTCCCTCTTTCTTCCCACCTCCTCCCCCTGCTTTTGGTGCTTCGGGTTCAGTTTGTGGTTTGTTTGTTCATCATCTCTTTCTTCTCTCATCATCATCCTCATCATCATCGTCACATTCGCATCACAGCGGATTCCGACCATTCCTCAAAAATGCTGATTATTGATTATTTGCTCCCTGTGATTTTCATATTTTTTCCATGTATTTTTATGCCGGTCTCGCCTTGGCTTTAAATAGTTGGGTCTTTCTTGTAGGTATCGTATAATATGTACCCAACAGAGGGTACGTTTGCTATGACTCGTATTATACGTGGACTTGTGAGACATTCACACCGCGGCGACGTACAGCCGGCCTGAAGCCTCCAGCCTCCAGCGGGAATTTTGTTTCGGTGCGTTTCCAATTAGTTTTGCTCGGCGGGAGACTTTGCGAGAAAGGGATGAGAAAAATGTTGTATGCTGGTTTTAGAATGGACAACCTCTTGGTGGATTCTGTATTTGTGACAAAAATGTAGGTAAAAGTTTCGACAATCCGACTCTTTATCCAAGAGACGCAAGCCACCGACTGTTTGTTGTGGCGTGTCAAAAAGTCTAAAAAAGCAGGAGGAAAAGACGTGTCTGGTCTCCCACTGGTCTCCCTGTGTCTGGCTGTGTGTCTTGTATTGTCTGGCTCTGTCTCGCCTTGTTGTGTTGTCCGCCCTCTCCCTGTCTCTCTTCTCTTGTCTCCGTGTGTCTGGTCTGTCTCTTTCTGCCTCCCTGTCCTGTGTGATGGTGATGTGTGTGTGTGCTATGGGTGTCGTTCTGCTGCTGCTGCTGCTGCTGCTGCTGCTGCTGCTGCTGCTGCTGCCGCTGCAGAAGCAAAACCAAGCCCGCGCCCTACGTATTAATAGTAATAAAAAACCAAAACAGGGTCAGCGCGCGCCCAGCTTCCTAACTTCCCACGGATCATTATTAAAATAAAAACAGTGCAGCCCCCCCCCTCTCCCATCCCCCCGCTAAAATATTTCGGGACTCGTTGGGACCCAAGTACAGCAGCAGCAGCCTACCAACACCGCGACAGAAAACAGCGAGAAAATTATACGTCGGTCTTGTCCTCCGTACCCCCATCATTGTTTCGAGCGACGCAACGAGTTGCGTATTTAGGCCGCTGCCTGTATAAGCTACACACAGCAGGTAGGGGGGCCGATATATTGGAGCCGTAAAACCTACGTCGTAATAAAAGCCGTCCGCAAGCATCCGAAAAAAAATCTCCAAACAAACAGTTTTTTTTTCTTGGTAGTGCGTACTCGTAGGGTATGATGGCTTCATGGCTTCCTTCGGCAGTTGACGACAGTTACATTTATCCACCACCCGCGAGTTCCCTAGGATAACTTATCGTAGTTGAGTGAGTACCTACTCGTACTGGAATGATTTTGCGCAATTCCTTGTTCGGTGGCGGGGGGTGCTCACTCAGCACGTACTTACATACCCAGGTTATGACACACCACGCACACGAGTACTACTGCTGTCTTGTGCGGTATATCGTATAGTAAGCGGGTTGGTACATAGACTGCTCTGCTTCACCAGGCATGTACGCGTACCAGGCCTGGGTTTGTGTCGTAACAAATTGTGCTTGGAAGCATGAGATATTCGTAAAACGTAAAACCCATGTTTGGCGCCAGGTTATTTAGCGACCTAACGTTGAATACGAAGCGGCAAGTAGTGCGGGCTGTGGTCATGCTGGGACATTGTGGGTACATCCCCGGGTATCATTGGTCGATATGGAGTACGCGGCGGATGATCTAACGATATGTGGTCTATAGGGGACTTTTTTATACATCATGCCCAGGTTTTTCATAGATAATTGGCATACGAGTATACGTACGATAGTGTTCAGGGGGGCATACATCTTGGACAACCCGGGGATGTTCCCAGGGTGTCCCCTGGTGACCACAGGTCTTACAAACCCGCCAGAACGAGCGTGCAAAATAGAGTATTACCGTGTGTAAAAACACGCAAGTTAAGACACCCGCTTGGATGATTTTCCTCCACGTTTTTCTCCACAATATAAGGGGGGGGGGGGGCGTGGACACGCAACGAAAATGGTGGTGGCTTTGGAAATATGTTGTAGAGGAGGCGTTTCGATAGACGCGTGCGTCGCTCGGCGTTTGCACTCAGTAACTCACTCACTCAACTCTCCGCGTTGTGGAAAAAAACGGCTCTGGAAATTCGTCCGAAGGGGTGTGTCATCTTTTATGACCCGGTGTGTTATCTTTTCACCCGGTGTGTTATCTTGTCACCTGGTGTGTTATGTTTCACCCGGTCTGTTGTCTTATCACCCAGTGTGTTATCTTATCACCCGGTGTGTTATCTTATCACCCGGTGTGTTATCGTACCACCCGGTGTGTTATATTATCACCCGGTGTGTTATCTTATCACCCGGTGTGGTATATTATCACCCGGTGTGTTATCTTATCACCCAGTGTGTTATCGTAGGGTATGTCGGTATTTATCACCCGGTGTGTTATCTTATCACCCAGTGTGTTATCGTAGGATATGTCGGTATACCGGTGCACAAGCAGCATCATGCATATATACTTACCACCCTGGACCGAAATATAAGGACACTTTGGTCTTCGTGTTACTGTCTGAAAGGCCCTTCTATTTTAGTCCAGTGTGGTATATATATGTACGAACATTACGAGCCAGCAGCTGAGGGGTGTGTTTTATTTCATGTTTGTTTCATATTTGTGCATGTTTCAAAAGTATCAGTATTACGTATTCAGCATGCTGCCTGCGCTTGCGTGCCTTATTGCTCATCGCTCCCTTCCGTTGTACTTTCGGACTTGGGACACTCGTACTACGATACCCCTCTGCATTCGTACGCACCCCGAACACCCCGGGCTTCTTTTGCGTGGCCGACGCCCTCTGTACGTGAGAGCAAGTGGGCACTTATTTTCAGGATGTGTCTTATGTACAATACGTTACAGCGTCCAGGACACCTCGTATACTGTAATCGGCACAGACACTGGGTGTGCTGAACGTCGACGGGTAGAAAGGACGGTTTAACGTGAATAATACACACACATTACACACACTGCTGTACGTTGACACGGGTAATGAGAAACAAGGAAATAAGAAACCCAGGATGAGAGTTTCTAAGAAAACTAGACATTCGGTAGCCGTTATACTGAAGTTACTCGTAGTGCACAACGCTCTCTCTCGCAAGTAAGAAACCCAGCCTGGGTCATAATTTCTGTTTCTTATTGGGTGTCCTGTACTACTGCCGTGCCCCAGGTCCGAGCCAGGTACATGTGTATCATACCTACAGAGGTACCCGATATCAGCTTTTTCGATTACCTACGACCTACGACCGGTAATTACCTTACTAATCCCGGGATGGAAACATGCCATCCCCGGGGTTTCGTACAGACGCGATCTGTATAATAACTTACTGCAAAGTATTGCCTTCAAGCCGACTCCGAAGACCGCGTTGTGTAAGTGGGTGCGTAGTGGGTACGTACGTATCCAAACACTTGACTAATCAAACGTGTTCGCACATACATAAGTCTTGGTGAAGATATTTTGTGACGTTTATTCACCAACTCATCAAGTGCTGCATGCATGGGCCCTGGAGATCATCAGGCGCAGTAGCAAGGGGGGAGGGCGCGGTCCCCAGTCATCTCCATGAGGACGAAGCCATGGTTGAGGTTGTTTCGTTCGGTCGGCCTGTCTGTCTGTCTGTCCATCTGTCTGTCAGTACGATCTGTCTCCTGCGTGAAAAATTCTATTAATATGAGTACGAGTACACTGAACTTCTTTGGGTTTCTTTTCCTCCAAAGTTGCAATCGCAATTTTTTTCTTGAAAATTTTGAAACCCGCCGCTATTTGTCAGTGTTTTCTTCGTGTTTCAGGGGTCAAACGTCAAACGTCAAACGCGCTATCGGACCAACTTCAATAGACCACCGCTATAATTTTGATTGGTCAATACCTCTGCCCTGATCTCTGATCCCGCCCGGACCTGATCCCATTTGGCACTTTGGCGCCCTTCTCCCACTTGGTGGTGCAGACATAGAATCAGCTCTCCGCAGGAGCCACCGGAGGCCGAGAGCGCGAAGCGCGAGCCGTAATCGACCGGATTGCAATACTATTTCTACAGTTAGTTCTAGGGTTCCAATTTTAACGCTGCATGGGGTTTCCATAAACAATATATGTATGGGTACGTTAGTATTGGGGGGCCCGGGAGCCGGAGTTACCTACCCGCGTATTTGAGTACCGGTAATTACCGGTACCTGGGAATGGTACCTGGCAATGGTACCTGGTAGTAATGTAGATACGTACTGCATCTTTATTTGTTTTCGACATTTTTTTTCATGCTTTGAATGTTCTATCGTGTCATCCCTCTGACCCCTAGTATATAATCCTGCAGCTGGCATCCCGGGGTGCGGGGTTTGGCAAATCGATGGCGGTGTAATGTTTGGTTCGTCACGCCCCCCCCCCGTGTCAAACTCCAAGCCGGTTCAAATGTTGCGCACATACGAAGCATGTATCATCCAGTAGGACAGATCATAATCTAGCTATCTACAGATAGTTCATCTAGATCATAACCTGCCGTTCTGAGGTGCTGTACAGGATCTGTTGTAGTACAGATCCAACCCAGCAGGCAACGTGAGCTATGATAGATGGTCCAGATTCTATGGCTCTCACCCGGCAACAGCTGTGAATAGATCATACAGACCTTGAATCTTTCTGCCTAGAATGATCTAGATCACCAAGCGGGGATCGATGATCTGCCCGATAGTGTTGGGTATCGTATCAAACATTTCGTAACATCGAACTTTCGATATATCCAAATATCGAACGTGTTTCGCTCTCCATCCCCTGGCATCCCCGTGTTTTTACGCGGATATTGAACGGGAGCTTTGATATATCAGATATCGTATCGATTCGTTTTGTTGTTTATCGGTATCATGTATTAATATATATCAAACTCGTTCGACATCCGACATCCGATACTACTGCTGTCCGACGTTTTTGTTCTTCGCATTAAACCGTTATTTTCATGTACGTATGATGATACCCGTCGACATCCAGCACACCTATTAATAGTCTCCGCGCCGATTCTTCATCCTACGAGTTGACAGATACAAGTTCTGGTCTATGGGCTATATGACATTCTTTGTTTGGAGGGTCATAGCCCATCTAGGTGCCTTATTTTGGAGGGTCATAGCCCATAGGTGCCTCTTTTTGGAGGGTTATAGCCCATACGTACGTCGTAGGTACTTTTTTTTTGGAGGGTCATAGCCCATAAGTACCTTTTTTTGGAGGGTCATAGCCCATAGGTACCTTTTTTAGAGATTCATAGCCCATAGATACCTTTTTTTGGAGGGTCATAGCCCATAGGTTCTGGTCACGAAACCACGATACCACGATACAGCAGTAGCAGCAGTAGCAGAGATACTACATCAGCAGTACGTCTTTTATGCAGTAAAGCAGAGCAGACAATGCAATGCCATGCACGACAGGCACGACCTCGACCTACCCATGCCTATGATAGTCCAGATGCATTGTGAACTGCCTGTTCGATCATCCCCTGTCCCCTATATGCATAACCCTGCAGCCTGCCGCTCGGAGTGCGTGTGGTTGCGCGTTGTGGCCTATCGATGCTGCTGTCATACGTAGTCGTCCTTTCGTTTCCTCGCGTTTTCCCCCTTTCGATTTTTGGGTTTGAAGTGCCCCTAAGACGGGTTACGAAGAAGGGTGTAGTTTCGTTCGTACACCAGAAGTGTATCGGAACATCGTAACTTAACCTCGTAAATTATTACTTTGGCGGTATTTTCAGCAATTTTGTTCAAAGAAAAAAGAAAAGACGCGGACAGATATATATTAAAAAAAAAAAACAACAGCTGTGAGCTCGAGGTTTTCGTCGAATCTCATCTTTGCTAGCTGAGTGTAATACTTCGATCGCGCGTACTTACGGATTTTATATGTCCTCATGTAGGGTGTACATCCCGTATGAGGGGGACATAATCTGAGGCTGTAGAATTCAGGAAGTGTGCGTCTAAATATATGATACTTGCTTCATTGTTCACCTGGTATCAGGTTATGTACATACGTCCACTTTTTTCTGTTTGTTTTTTTTCTCTTGAACTGTGTATTATATAATATGTAGCTGGTTTGTTTATCATATATATACGCCCTGCTTGCGTGTTCACCGAAAGAAAGCACGTCAACCTCTGGCTGTTGTGGGCGCTGGTGGCTGGTGTAAAGGTGGAAGGCGGCAGAAAAGAAAAAAAAAACATGACGTTTTTTCGGAGATTACTCTGTTAAGCGTGTTTTCGGAGATACTCCGTGACGTTTTTTCGGAGATACTTCGTGACGTTTTTTTCGGAGATGATACTCCGTGACGTTTTTTTCGTAGATAGTCTTTCTGTATTTTTTTTTGGAGAAATTGGGTTCGAGTATTACGTATAGGACGACGAAAGCCTCGATCTCACAGCTGTCGTTTTTATTTCTCTATACAGGACGGCGCCGCGGATCTCCAGCGTCCCGTTTTCTATTGGGTCTAGCTACGAGGAAAGGAACTCGCTTTTGTGCAAATATAAGTATTCGATATTTGTACGTAACTGCTGTCGTCAACTATCTGGGTGGGTGCTGCTGGCTGGTGGAAGGAGAGACCTACCTAAGCCAATCAGAAAGTAACCATTCAATCATTGGTCAGTGCTATGTTCCCTCTTTCTCGCACACAGCAGCAGCAGCAGCAGTGGCCCTCAAACATTTTATTTATCGAATCATGGGTAAAAACACTACTGGGTGGAAGGAAATGACGGGACCAGGTATACGAGAAGGAAGTACGAGTACAGACAGTACGTAAGAAATTACGTTTTTTTTTTCGAAGAAACCTTGACGCTTTTTCGGAGATTTTGGATCGGACGGTTGCGGATTTCCGCCGTCACTTTTTTCTATTGGATATAAATCTATATATCTTAGTTCGCTTATCACATAGCACATCCTTAGGTCTGCGGATATCTCCAGCCTCTGATCGCCTTTCCGCGCGGTTTCTTCGCTGAGGCGTGCCCCCGCCTCGCCTGCAACCGCCGGCTTAGCTGATCCGCCCGCTCGGCGCCGTAGCGCGCGCGCGAGGCCTCGACGTCGAGATCTACGACGAGATCTCCGAAAAATCGTGCCCTGTGAGCGTTTGGGCACATTGCCCACCGACAACGCCTATATCTTCGCGTGGTTTTTTTCACGAACGTGTTGTCTGACCTCCGACCCGTGGGGTGGGTCGGCTTCCCGGCCGCCGTCAGCATGGTGGAGGCCTGCGCGGGAGGCTGTGTGCTCAGATCTGAGACGCCCCGAGAACACATACATGCCACCCAGGCTTTGTCGAGAACTGCCATCAATATTTTTTTCGCCGAGAGAGAGCTTCTGCTGCTGTACGCATACGTGTACGTACGTATGTATGTAGTCTACAGCAAGTAGCACGTGTGATACGAGACTAGCAGCTCATGCACTGTCAATATTGAATGTTGTTGCGGAGCTCCTATGATTTGTACAGCAGCAGCTGTGGTCGCACCTTTTTAGCGGACTACGCGCTGCATGCTGTTGAGGGTTTCAACGTAAAAAAATGGCATTGGCAAACGGGGATGGGGAAACACGTTTTTTTGTCGTTATTTACCGTTTTCGTTTTTTGTTCTCTGGCGTATAGGAGGCGCGTAGACGTACACGTGCATCGGGTATATATCGAAAACATGTACCAGGTATGTATCAGTACTATAATACTACTGCTGTACTACAACAGCCAGTACCTACCACGAGCAGTGAGCATCACAAGTATGTGGGTTGGATATGTACCACTATCAAAGATACACGCATGTATCAGTTGCTGTTGCTGTTGTCGCCGTTGTTCGCCTGTTTCGAATTTCGAAGATGTGTTGTAGTAGGTGTAGGCCCACACCGTGTACAGCATACAATGCGCATGTGTCAGGCTTGTGACCAAGATACATACGAGCACACACGTATATGAGTACAGCAGCAGCAGCAGCAGTATCACATGCATTACGAGTATGGTTGCCACTCTCCGTGGGCAGTGTGCAGAGCCCTCTCAACTCTTGGCAGTACGTCTGATTTCCATACTTCGACACAACATAGCTCCTGCTAACTGACAACGTGTATAACTCTTGGCATCACGTCTGACCCCCGCCCCGTCCTTCGCTACAATGCTGCTAACGTTCCGGCACCACGCAAGGCTGCGACCGGCGGCCGTCCAGGCCGCCGGCGAAGCCCCTTGTATCCTATATATAATATCCTATCCGGCTGCGCCCAGGGCAGGCAAAAACGGAGCTCTTTCATTTTCGGCGGCCTTGTTGTAAGTTGGCAACAGTCTGGACGGAAATTTAAGGACGGTTCAGACATGAACTTGAATACCACACGGTCCTTAGATTTTTTATCCAGAGCGCTAATTTTACCTATTGGAGAGGTGTGTTAGTAGACTACTTCGTACGTACTGCTGTAGTTTTACAGCAGTGTGTGTGTTCTTCACATGAAACCGTCCTTTCTACCCGTCGCGACATCCGGCACACCCAGTGTCTGTGCCGATTCTTCATCCTAGAGAGATACCAGTTCTGTGGTCAAAACTACGACGACACAGCAGAGATACGGCAGTACGATCGTATACTCGTATATATATAATATGTACCCAGAATACTGAATACTCAGACATGGTAATTCATTGCTGTCGACCTTGCAACCATTCATGTTGAACGCCAGGGGCTATGTACGTACGTGGTGCTTCTGCTTCTGCTGCTGCTGCTGCTGATCTTAACCCTTTTAGAACTGCAGTCCCGTTTTGGGGACAAACCTGTCTAATTCTAAGTGATTTGTCCCCAAAACGGGACTCCAGTGCTATAAGGGTTAAGATTGAACTCGTACGCGAGGAGGCGTGTCTTCCACGGGAAAACGTGCACACTGCTAGCAAAAAGGTGTACGACCGAGTCGTCCAAATATAATATAGTTAACCTCGTAGTTTGACGTCCGTAAAGGAAAAATCAAGAGAAAATTTCTGTCTCGTCAGAAAGGCGTAAAGTAGCAAGTGTACGCAACTCAATTATAACCGCGTGTGCTTCTGCGAGTCCACCTATCTAGTCGGGTGCGCAGCGATGCTGGCCCTGTACCCCTGCTGGGCTCAGGGGTTAGGTGTGGAGGTTTGAGTCACCGCCTCTTGGCGTGCCCCCATAAATTTAAGGTGGCATTTATTATTCCAGGCTCTTCGAGGGTCATGACCCGACCCGCCGCAGGTCTGGTCAGGATTTTTTTTCAATCTCATGGGTCGGGTCGGGTCATCCTTATTTACCCTATACCCGACCCGACCTAAACCGCGAGGTCCGACCCGACCTGACCCGCGAGGTCTGACCTGACCCGTGAACAGCCCTGGTTCTATGAAGATATCAGGCGTTTTGGGACCCCCAGTTAAAACTTAAAAATACCTAAAAACGAGAAGTCCGTTGTTATCAATAGTAGTGGTAGTAGTGGTGTAGGAAAGAGCGTGCAGCAGCACACACGTATAACCTTACTATCACGTATCGTAGATGCATTCGTCTCCGAACAGAAGATCTGCTCAGCAACCTTACTCAGACGAAACAATGCACGGTCGGTCACACTCCGTTTAATGACCGCTCCTATATGCAGACAACAAGTACCCACAGCAAGCTCGCGTCGCACGAACTGTTTTTACTTTCTTTGATCACGCTTGACATTATTTACTTACTTTTTGCAAACCGAGGCTTCATATCAATCCGACAATCTCTCCTTTTGCCAATGGTCTTGGAATCACTTTCGTCTAAGCGACGCGCGTCAGGCGCAGAAACCTTGTATTTATATAATTAATGATGCTGCGCGCATGCGTGCGTCTCGGGCATCTTTCTCCTCTACGCTGCACTTACCACTACTCTTGCTGTATGGAGTGTACCGCTATAATAGGGGTCACCTGCTTGCTGCTTGCTACCTGCTCTACCCCAGAGCAGAGTCCCGGCTGCTTCGTGCAGCAGCAGCAGCAGTATTGATAGCAGAGCTCACCAAGTTATTCGGCACTAATGGTTGGAGCACAACTGCTGCGTGCCAAGTGCCAAGACCAATAGAAACTGCTGTAACCCTAACCCGAAGCCTACGCCAATCAGATCAGATCAGACCAGACCCAATCAACCATCGCTTATTACTCTTAGGATTATGTAGTCCGTTTGTTTCATACATAGTGGACCTCAACCATTGTCTAGCACCGAATAGGTGGTGTGTGTGTTATTCACTTTTAACCCTTCTTTCCACCCGTCTTGACATCCAGCAGACCCAAGTATCCGTGCCGTTTCTTCAATCCTATTACGGAGGACCATAGTAAATAGGGGACCAAATATTGTTCGTAAAAATAGATATTTATCGTATTATTACTGTAGGTTTTTGTCTGTACCGTAGGTACTATTTACTAGTGTTTACTAAGGGATAGATGATGGAGAGATTCAAGCTCTTTGGTCGCAAAACTTCTCGTAGGACACAGATAAACGCTATTCATTTGTATCTCTCTAGGACTGGGAATCAGGACAGGCACTGGGTGTACTGATGTGGTTGAGTAGAAAGAACGGGTTTAATGTGAAGACAACAACAACATAATTGTTACGCAGTAAGAGCAAATATGTCGGGAGACATGTCAAGCAAGGCAAAACGTGCGCTGTCAAGGGTGTAGGGCCGAAGTGTTCCACACTAAAACCTAGTACTTTGGTGTCAGTCACGGCATGTCAAGGCAAATCTGCTGTCTGTCAAGGGTTGAAAGTCATGTCTCCCGACATCTATGAGTAAGAGTGGACAATGCAATGCCATGTCATTGTATGATACGGGGTACGACAGACACAATATATTCGTATACACCAGGTGTATCTTTTGTGTGTTTTCTTCACTTCAAACCGTTCTTGACATCCAGCACACCCAGTGTCCATGCCGATTTTTTCATCCTACGAGAGAGACACCAGTTATGTGGTCACAAAACTACGACACAGAGATACTACTGTACTACTACTGTTGTACGTTGCAATTCAGTAAGCAGAGCAGACAATGTGCAGACAATGCAATGCCACATTCGATAGACATGACCTACCCTGCTATCAATAGCAGTCCAACTGCGGGAAAGAGAAAAAAATAAAGAAGCGGGAGCGGAAGCGACAAAAAATAAAGAAAACAGACAAGCATTAAAAAAAAAAAGATTAAAAAAGAAACAAAGAAAGGAAAGCTCCACTGGCGTACGAGGCAAAAGGGAATTGTAACACTACTCGTAACCGAATGGTTCTTTGGGTCTGATTGGCTTAAGATTGGCTTTTATCGTGCAGTTCACGGTCAGCCTCAACCATGATGTCGAACCAAGTGGCGAACTCCCCCTATTATTAATAATAGTTTTGTAGCCGTCATTTCATGTTCGACAATGGTTTTCCCTCTGACTCCCCAAAAAGGGAAAAGTGTGTACGAAGTACGAAGTATATATATATTAATAATTGATAGAAGTTGCCAGGTAACTTCATGTCGATAACCCATTTCTGACCGAATATATAACCCCCGTTTGATGTTCATGCCAGTGTCCAAATGGTGATTATATTTCTGGCCGGAGCGGTACGTAATGAAGGGCTACTGCTGCTGTACTCGTACACGTTTTCATGGCTGCACCAGTAGCTTTGCACTCCACTCACTCGTCGTACAACAGGGAAATATGTCCCTACCTCGGACAGATCATGATCTAGATAATCTACAGATAGATCATGATCTAGATCATCTACAAATATAACATGATTGAGATCATCGACAGATATATCATGATCTAGATAATCTACAGATATATCATGATTCAGATCATCTACAGATATATCACGATTAAATGATCTACAGATAGATCATGATCTAGATGATCTACAGATAGATCATGATCTAGACGATCTACAGATAGATCATGATCTACAGTAGATGATCTACAGATAGATCATGATCTAGATCATCGACAGATAGGTCGTGACCTAGATCATCTACAGATAGATCATGATCTAGATCATCTACAGATAGATCATGATCTAGATCATCTGGTTCCTCGCCTGCCATTGTGAGAGATTGTGCAGGATCTGCGTAGAGGACAGATACAACCCAGGAAACACGCGCTAGATGATGCAGGTCATACGGGTCCCACCCGGCAACTTGAGCTATTAGATCATACTACAGTAAATCGGGAATAGATATATCTGCCTTGAAATGTAAATCTTGATCATCAAACGGGAATGATCTGTGTGGTCTGTAGATCGTCAGTTGGAGTTGTGGCATGTTTCCACATGTAGACGCCGTCGCTCGGTGCGTGCATTCTCCCCGTGTCGAGAAAAATCTGGTTCGAAATTCGGCTGACGGAGTGTGTTTATATCTTTACCGCCCGTGTGCTATACTCGTACGGTAAACTTATCACAGCTCGGACAGATCATCAACAGATCATCAACAGATCATCAACAGATCGTCAACATATCATGAACAGATCATCAATATATCATAAACAGATCATCAACATATCATGAACAGATCATCGACAGATCATCGATTTCCACTCCATGGTTGTCTAGATATTTCAAGGCAGATCTACCTGTATGATCTGTATGATCTGTATGATCTGTGTGATCTGTATGATCTAGCTCGTGTTGCCGGGTGGGAACCGTATGATCTACACAACCTACTATTAATACTATTACGGGGGACCATAGCAAATAGAACCCACGATACATACAAAAACCTACCCGAGGGTATATACCTATGATCTATTACTATTAGCTATATATGTGAATTTTTCCTGTTTTTTCGAGCATATCTCTTCGTACGAGCACTCTTCGGGAAAACGCTAAAAAGTACGCGCACCCGGACACGTTGGCGTTGGTCGAGGCTTGAGCTATACATTTTCCCTATTTTTACTTATAATATTTGGCCTGTTTACTCTAATAAAGGTACCCCGTGATAACTGTTCGTAGCACGTGAGTCTCGGGTTGGATCTGTACTAATCGTACGCAGATCCTGCACAAGCTCTCTCACAGGCAGGCGAGGAACTGTTTAATAGATGATTTACTGTAGATGATGATCTATATCTGTAGATAGATCTGTCCAAGGAGTGCACTTTGGTTTTATAGAGCGACTCTTGAGGTTCTATCGTAATGTTGCACCGCGCCATGAAACAGGGACGAAAAACCCCCTTTCGACTTTCGACATGCCTGAGGTCCGGGTTGTACATATTTGTAACTTGAAACCGCCGACTGAGATTCACATCAGTAGGGGTGCCCCCCATGCGTCGGTCTGAGTTAAGGCGGTATCCCGATACAATGCGGTCAAATCGCTTGGCGCGGCTAGGGAATGGCACTCACAACCTGGATTGAATAAGGCGGCTTGCCTCTATAAGGCGGTCATATTGATCTGGCACACCACCGCCTTACTGGGGGTCCACTACTACTACTGCTGTATGATACTCGTAATATTTGCATCATACCACTTTGTCCCGAAATATAAACACCGTTTTAATTGAACAGTAATGTACAAAAAGTGCTTCTATTTCGGGAAATAGTGATGTGTACGATTCTCTTGTTCTTGTTAACGGGAGAACATATGACGGAGGACCATAGTAAATAGGACCAAATACTAAAATACTGTTGATAAAAAATGAGAAAATTATACCTGGTACGTACCGTACTACCGTACGAGTAGGTCTCCCGTAATCGCAATCAGGACTAAATATGGTGTGTGTGTTCGTCACATTAAACCTTCCTTTCTACCCGTCGATACATTTCCAGCACACCCAGTGTCCGTGCCGATTCTTCATCCTATACCAGTTCTGTGGTCACAAAACTACGACTCAAGTGTGTAAACATAGAGGTACACCTGGGTTTTTTTTTATCCATCGTGGATTCTGATTTCTTCTACCGTAGTAATGGGGGGATCAAGGTACGTAAGCTATTAATAGCAGTTGTGGTGTTCTTATGGCCGTTCGCCTTTTGACTCGTATTGCTTGCAACTTTTTCTAATACTGTTATATAATACGAACTGATTCCAACTATTAATGGGGGCCAGATTCCAACTATTTATATTAAGGGTGGCCAGATTCCAACTATTAATATTAAGGGTGGCCAGATTCCAACTATTAATATGAAGGGTGGCCAGCTTCCAACTATTAATATTAAGGGTGGCCAGATTCCAACTATTACAGGGGACTATAGTGAATACGACCAACTATTGTTAGTAAAAAATGGTAAGTGTATACCACTCTGAACCGAAATGTAAGGATCATTTATATTGCATGTTAAAATACAAACGTTGCTTATGTTTCCGGTCAGAGTGGTAGGTTTTTGTGTTTACAGCAGTAGTTCGTAGGTCCTTTATATTAACTCTATACGATAGGTCCCCCGTGTTACTAATATTAGTCATTAATTGGATTCAGAACCACCGGAGATGGGCCGAAACACCAAGTATTCCCCGATGTTTACGCTCGTACCATAATTGGTCCTGAATACTATACTATGAAATGTAATGTTCCCACGTAATGGTTTGTTCCCCAAAACGTATCTATCATACACAGGCCAGCTGTACAGGACACCTATTAATAAGAAAACGAGCAAAATAAAAAAAGCAGACTTGAGATTTAAAGGGAAATTGTTGAATTTTGGGAGTCGTTGATCCTGAAGTTACACAAATGACACCAACTGTCGAGAGCGCATATTATAGCGTGGGTAAGCACAATTCGACGAGAGTTGACGAGGGAAGAAAGTGCTGAAATCTTCTCGCGATAAAAAGGCAAGGCAAGAACCGTAGTGGGGGAGGAGGGAGAAGAGCCTACTTTGTGACCCCGGATCTGAGTTACGACTAATAATAGGAAGGAGAGAGAAAAGGAAGGGCGAAGATAATAAATGGGATGGACAAAAGAAAAAAAAAAAAAAACCAGGTAGTAAATAGGACCTACGGTATGTACACAAACCCATATATTTCCCTATTTTAACTCAACAATATTTGGTTCTATTTACTATGGTCCCCCGAGATACGTAGTGTTCTCAAGACCATGGCCAAAAGATAACACTACCAAAAGGACGAAAGCAAAGCCCCAAAAATGAAAAACTCAAGACGAAAGCTCTGGCTGCAGTTGTACAAGCAGTAAGTGCATGACACCTATTAATAAGAAACTGGAAGTCTGATCCAGGCTGGATTTCTTATTTTGAGAATGAGCGCGTTGTACACTACTGTGTAACTTCAGGATCAACGACTCCCAAAATTCAACAATTTCCCTTTAAATCTCAAGTCTGCTTTTTTTATTTTGCTCGTTTTCTTATTAATAGGTGTCCTGTACAGCTGGCCTGTGTATGATAGATACGTTTTGGGGAACAAACCATTACGTGGGAACATTACATTT
>MEHQ01001020.1:0-13875 GCA_008828725.1 Saccharina japonica
CACCTGTGACCACGGTCTGTTCAGAGTGCCGCTGAGCGTTAAAACCTCTTCCGGGCCTGACTGGAAAGCTACATTGACAGATGCAAAACTGGACGGGTTGTGTGAATGCCGAACGCTATGCTCGATAAATACGTCGGCCTTCACACAGCCCGTCGACGTTTACATCTGTCAGTGTATTCTTCCACTCAGGCTCGAAAGAGACTCCAGATCAGCGGCCCTCTGATCAAGCCGCGGTCACAGGTGGCTAGCCTTCTGCCTCCCGAAACGATCCTTCGTGAATATCGAGCATGCGGTCGGCATTCACACAGCCCGTCGAGTTTTTCATTTTTCAATTTAGATTTCTGGTCAGGCTCGTAGGAAGTGAATACGCTCAGCGGCACTCTTATCAAGCCGCGGTCACAGGTGGCCACCCTTGCCTCGTGAGGGTCTGCCCGGGCATTGCATAGCTCACAAGGTGCCAGGCTAGTGCTTCATATTTAAGCTGCAGGGTGATCCGAGCTCTTTCGAAACCGTCGACGGCGTCACCACCAGCATGGTCGAGTTCTCCCCTCTGGCCTTGGCGCTTCTTACCCCAAGTGCCGGCCTCCATGGAGCCCCATGAGTCACGGCCGTCACCAGTACCGCCGCCCTCTAAACCGCTCGAATCCATGCTCCAAGGGAAACTCTGGTCGGCGCAGCTTTGTGTAATAGTAGCAGCTGCCGCCGCTCCTACCCCAGCCCCTTCCCCCTTGTCGCGCCAGCCTTCCCTTTTAATATCTGCGATGTCTCCCATGACCCCGACTCACCCATGACACAGTGCATGTCACCCAGCATGTTGGGTGACGTCAACAGTGTGACAAGCCAATCAGATGTCATGGGACGATATTGCCAAGATGAAGGAGGAACAAGATTGGGGCGATACGAGGGCCAAAGTTGCGGTTGGGGCCGCGGCCGCGAGTACACAAAGCTACGCCGACCAGAGGTTATCCGGGGGCATGGGGTCGAACGGGTTTAAGTGACGTCGGTGCGGCTCGCGGCGGTGACGCACGAGCCTCCATGGAGGCCGGCGCTTGGGGCAAAAAGCGCCAACGCCATGAGGAAGAACTTGGCCATACTCTTGGCGACGCTTGTTCTGATTATGCTCGTGCTGCTGGAAAAGGTAGCATCACTGCGGGAGAGGCTGGGTATGGGTTTGTGTCTGGTCTTAGCCTGGGTCTTGGGCTGGGGTTAGGGTTCGGGCAGAGGCTGAGGCTTGGACTCAGGCTTGGGCTGAGGCTAGGGCAGGGGCTGGGGTTGGGGCTGGCGTTGGGGTTGGGCTTGGGCTGAGGTTGGGGCTGGCGATGGGGCTGGCAATGGGGCTTGAGCGGGGGGGGGGGCTGGGGATCGGGCTTGGGCCCGGGCTGGGGCTAGGACGGCAGCGGCAGACGATTGACATTATTTGACTTTTGTATACATGTGTTTTTCGTGCATTTCATGTGAATTTCATAGGCTGCCGACGGACACCCGACGGACACCCCACGATACCCCACGCACACCCCATGAGACCCCATGAGCACCCCACGACCAGCTGACACTTCCACCAGCACCGTCAGTAACGCCATCAACACTGCCGCTACAAAAGACGTTACCGCTTACCCTGACGTTGCCCGAGGAGCCAGCTGTACTGTTCCGCGGCGGAAGAGTACAGCCGGCTCCTGAAGCGCGCCAGGGTAAGCGGTAGCGCTTCTGCTAGCGGCAGTAATGGTGGTGTTACAGACAGTGATGGTGGAAGTGTCAGCGGGGCCAATGTTTCGAACATTGAAGGCGCTTCCGGTGCTGGGGCCACCGGGTGCGAAGAGACGTCAACCAAGAGAAGCCGGAAGGGAGAGCAATGACGAGGAAGGCTGACCGGATGGTCGGGAACGCAATGCTCGTCATCGCCGTTCTTCTAGCTCTTCTTGGCGGACTAGTATTCTCACCCTGTGGCCCCAGCCCCAGAAGCGGGCTTGATGGTCGGGATGGTCGCGAGAGCGGGGTCGGCTTCCTCCACGGTGGGCGCGCAACCGCGAAGGGGAGCAGCGACAAGTCCTCCCAGGACAGCGGTACGTGTTGGTATCGTTGCAAGAATATGTTAATGTACTAAGTACAATGACTCACAGCTGTGCGGTAACTATGTATGGTCGACAGGAGATGTCATTGGGAGTGCCTGCTGTAGGCACGATCTGTCTTGATAGATAATCCTGTAGCTACGTAACAACATTAGCTTTCCAACCTTGTCCACAACGAACGCTCATGACACAAACCACCGGTTGGTCAAGAGCAAAACAAAACGTAGTTTTACCCTCGTCGGAAAACTTGAGTGCCACAAAAACGGAGGCGCAATCGTACCATTTCAATAGTCATAGCTTAGCTCCTTACCACAACAGCAAGCGCGACCGGGCTGTTCCAAAATATTTCAACGAAACATGCCGCATGCAGGCGTGTGACCACCCGGAAAATAACACCAGGACGTTGTTTGGAGCGTTCAGCCCACACATATGATACGATCAAAAAAAAAACAGACTACCATACCCCTGGAATCACCTCGCGCCAGATTCAAAATTGAAAAAAGGCCGGAACAGAACAACAAATCCACCCGTTCGGCGCAAGGCGCCCGATATGGAACCAAGGCAAAGCATGAGCCGATACTCGTAATAGGGTGTTACACTATCCACTTCAACCATGCAAACGCTTTCAACCTCAAATTCGGCGGGGTGCCGAAAGGCTGTACATGGCCACTGTACAGCCACTGGTCTTGCCCGTCAACAAGAACGTGGAACAGCAATGCTCAGACACGCGTATCAGCATCTCCCCCGTGTTCCGCGAAGAGCAACCGCGGTACATAATAGGAAACCCGGGAACGTACCCAGGATGTGTTCCTGACGACCACAGCACGCCATCGGGAGGGAAGGAACGTTTTGGTCGACTATTTCCGTAGCGTGAAGCAAAGGAAACCCAATAATACATACCACGTACGTACTGAAATCAGCAAGTAGTAAAATAGTGTTCACCCTCTCTCTTAAAGGGAGTTTAGCCTGGCACAAAATATGTCGCGTACTGTATCTGTATCTGGTTATAACATCACTTCTACGTTAGTAGCAGGTGACTGTTCCGCGGCGATACAATGGCGCCGCACAGATCAGGTGCCCGCACACATAGAATGGTCAAATAGCTGATTACGCCACACAACCGCCGACGCATGTTTTTCTCTCTATGGTCTGTGACCTATGGGCGGCTTGATGTGGGAGGCGTTATACTCGTCGGCATTGTCTAACTACTACCGTGCACAAGGTAAACACGCAAACATCGATGGCCATGCCAGCGGGTGCACGTAACAGGGTGTAGGATTGTACAGATGCTTCCAGTACCTGGCAGTAAACTAAAGTAGTTCCGAGAGAAAAAAACTTCAGGCACTTCGTGAACTCGCAGTATTTGAGCTTTTATATTTACTGCGGAATATTGTGAGTACTCGCACAGTATTTCGAGATCCTGTACTCCGAATACTGTCATATTCACAATATTTCGGGGTGCAATCCTACAGTGGAATACTTTTGTACTTCAAGTATTTCAGGGCTCTGTACTGCGGGTAGTGCCAAATGCTGGCAGTATTTCGGATGTTTGTACTGCGGGTACTACTTGTACTCGGGGTTCTGTACTGCTCATATTCCCAGTACTCGCATAATTTGAGCCTTCAGTACTGCTCATGCACCTTAGTACTAGAGTTATTTAGGCCGCCAGTATTGCAATACTCTCAGCAATCGGAGTACGAAAGTATGAAGTGTACTGGGAGCATCTGTGCAGGGTTGTACCGGTACACTGCGACCAAAAACGTGTTCAATAGGAGAAAATGACAGCTCGCTCCGGTTCAAGAGAGAAACCCGAATGCTATTATTGGAGTCCTTCTCCCTTATCGCTTGTCGTTCCATAGTCCGCCCTCGCCCGTTACTTCCCCTGCTATGATTTCCCTCCGTGTACTACCGCTATGATAACTCGTTGTCTTGACCGTGTTTATTGGCGTTTCTTGCTCCAATTCGACTCAAACCTTCAAACGTACTTCTCTACTCGAAATTGAGGTAAGGGGTAAGTCACCGAGGCATGGGCAGAGCAGATGCGGGCCGAGGAGACCAATAAACGAGCCAAGAAGTACAAGGTACAGTAGCGCGGGAATGCCCCTCCCACTCCCGGTCATTTGAGCACAGCCAATACGGTAAAAACACACAACCGACTGCGAAACCTCTGCGTTGGTTCTCCTAACTTGAACGTTCCCTACCAGTTGGCGTTCAGCACGCCTCGTGAAACGATAGCTTCGTGATGACGCATATCGCCTGATTTCTCCCACCCAAAAACTTGTTTATTTTGGGTTTGTACTGGTATCCCCGACAGCGTTATGTTCGGCTACCCGACATCGACGGGAGCGACACGGTGGCAAAGCTCTGGCTGAAGAGACCACAGTTACGGTAGTGCAGGTACGACTACGCCTCGGACTGACGGTCGTTTGAGCGCACTCGGCAGCGTTGTGACCGGGTACCGGACATCGACGGGACTGACAGGTATGCTGAAGGAGGCCCAGGCAATGTAGTGCGGGTACGACTACGCCTCGGACTGTCGGTCGTTTGAGCGATCTCTGCGCACCCGGTGGCCCCAGCACCCGAAGCGCCTCAAGTGTCCGAAACATTGGCTCCGCTGAAACTTCCACCAGCAGCGTCGGTCGCACTATCATCCTCTCCGCCACTGCCGCTACCAGAGGCGCCACCGCTCACCCGGGTACGCTTGAGGTGGCGGCTATGCTCGTCCGCTACCGCCCAGGCCCAAGCCCCACCCCCATCTCCAGCCAACCGTGTCGCCACCAGAACTTCTGAGTTCCTCCTTCTGGGGATTGGCGCATCGTAAGCGCCGGTCTCGATGGAGCCCAGTGCGTCACTGCCGTAAGCAGGGCCACCGCTCGCGACTCCGCTAGACCCTATGCCCGCTGGGGGCCTCTGGTCGGCGTAGCCTTGCGCCCTAGCTGCCGCCGCCCCCACCCCACCCCCTGCTCCTGTGCTGCATCAGTCTACCCTCCTCCATTATTGACATGTGTGGATGGATCTCGGACTCGCCCAAGACAAGCACATTACCTAGCATGGCCTGTTGAGTGACGTGAACCTCGTGGTGGATGAGTCCGAGATCCGTCGAGAAATCGTCAAGATGAAACGGCAAGACTGCCGCGACACGGGGGTAGAGGCTGCGGTGGGGGCACTGGAAGCTATCAACGGTGGACAAAGGTATGCCGACCAGAGGTTCCTCGGGGCCATGGGGTCGAGCGGTTTCGAGGGCGTTGGTGCCGCCAACGGCCGTGGCGCACGGGGCTCCATCGGAGCCGGCGCTTGGGGAAAGAAGCGGCAACGCCAGGACGAAGAATCCAGCCGTGCTGGTGGCGATACGGTCGACGCGTACTACTTGGGCTCGTGCTGCTGGTAGAGGTAGCATCGCTGCGGCAGGGGCTGGGTATGGAGCTGAATCTTGGTATTGGGTTTGGGCTGGGGTTGGGGCAGGGAATGGGGTTGGCTGTGGAGCTGCGACTAGGGCTAGGGGTGGGGTTGAGGGTGGGGCTGAGGCTGGGGCTGGGGCAGGGATTGGCACGTTGGGACAGGGATTGGGGCTGAGGCTGAGGCTGGTGGCGGGCTTGGGGCTGGGGATGGGATTTGTTCAGAGGGCCCCTGAGCGTAAACCTCTCCCGCGAGCTCACACCTACGAGCCCATACGTACTCATTAATAGTCTAGATTGCCCATAGGATCAAAAATAAAAGTTGCAAATGTTTGTTGGTGGCTATATCTGGGCCCCAAAAGAGGTAAAGTGAAGACCACGGAGGACCACGGACTGCTGAGCGACACTACTACCGCGATGATGCACCCAGCTTGAGGCCTGAGTGGCGTCAGAGCTACCGAAACATCCCGCTCTATCGTGAGAGTATACTTGTTACCAGGCCCGAGGATCAAGTCACATTGTTTGGTGTTTTTTTTATAGCGCGAACGAAATGCTTGCTTGCTGCCCCCCCAAACTCCAAGCGGGGATCAGGGATGCTGGTAGACTATATACAGCGTGGAAACGAACGCAGAGACGGCGGCTGCTGCCACATCTCCTACGTGAGTGCTACGAACATGGTACAAGCACCCATTTTACGATAATACTACGTATAGCATTCCAGAGCGGTAGGGCAACCGCTGCTTTGTACTTCAGCAGTAGCCTACTGATACCAGGTACGAGTCTTGGGAGTACGCTGCAACATGCGAACCTACAAGTGTATCGCAGATCGTAGACCCTTCCTCAGTGTTGTTAGTATTGCACGAGGGGTTGTGGTAGAGAGAACATGGGGCGTCTGTGACAAGTCTAGACTGCTGTTCGTACCAGTCTATGGGTTCAGCGATGGCATGTAATTGCCACTGCACGCAATTTCCAATGCAAATACAAGGTGGCCTTTGAGCAAAGGGGCAACCGAACTATCGCGCGCAAACACCACACCTTACACCAGTACCCACCGAAAACGTTTACGTCCTCACTGCTGATACTGCTGAGGTGTACATTGACATTCAATTCACATGCAGTGTGTTTGTTTCCGACCCCTCCCCTGGAACTTGTTGCCAGAATATGGATCAGAATAATAGATGGCACACGCAGGTGCTTGTATATGTATGCACTCACCAAAAATATCTACTAGACGGTCCTGCTCGTAGCGATGGATGCGCCGTGGTTGGGTATCCCGGTCACAAGCCTTGCTTTTCTCTTCCCGACTTAAACCTCGCGTTCTCGAGTCTTGAGGTTTTAATTTCCCATAGGTTCACAAGCGCCACTGCATGGTGTTTTCAAAATCTGGTGTCTGGGCCGGCCGAAAAATACTTATCCATCCAATCAGCGCAGCTGTTACGGCAATGTTTCGCCGCGTTTCTGTCTTACGGCTTGTTTTCACGTTTGGACTCGGCCACACAGCAGCAGCAGCAGCAGCAACAGCAGCAGCAGCACTGTGGTCTACAAAGCCCATGCCTCGTGAGGATATATCTGCCCAGGCATCGCATAGCTCACACGGTGCATGCAAGATTACAGTAGCAGTCTTTCACAACCTCGTCTAATCTATTTATCTGCAACCCAGTACCCTCATCAACGATGATGGCATCGGGTCACGCGGAGCAGGGGGGCGGAGACACATCGGTGCGATAGGCGGATGTCGCAGATGCCGCGGAGGGGCTCCTGCGCCTGTTGCACAAAGGTGAGAGGGCGGAACATCGACGCAGCGATTGGTGAAAGAGGGGCTGCGTTGTTGGTAGCGCGCGCGGCTGGGGCAACCGGGAACTGAAAGAGCTTCTTGTGCGGACGGAGGCGAATCGCCAGCTGCTTCCTGGTCATTTGAATCCGTCCGCACGACAAGAAGCCATTTCATTACCCGGTTCTTGCCCCAGCCGCTCGCGCTACAAAAAGCGTAGGCGCTCTTTCACGAACCGCCGCCCCGATGTCCCGCCCCCTCATCCATGTAAAACAGACGCAGGGACCCCTCCGCGGCGTTTGTGACATCCGCCTATCGCACCGTGATCATATTCATAATGCACCTGGTAGGCGGTTAGTCGTGCATAGACGAGCACCCAGCTCTACCGCACGATCTCGTGTGGGCGTCTATCTCCGAGGGTCCGAGCACCAAGTCAAGGCGTGGTGGTGTCGGTGTTGACGCCAAACGTTTTGCTGCTCGCTAATCCTTCTCAGTCTTCACGATCACGACGCAGATCTCTTCGTGACGTCACTTCGTTCGTAAATGTAAGGACCATCTTATTATTGATGTATATCAACAAACGGTCGTTACCTTTCATTGCAACCGCATGACAAGGATAGACAAGACCAGAGGGGGGTATACTCGTGTATCCTTATCCTTCGGTCCGAACACTCTGTTCTCGGAGAACATCGCAGTGGCCGTAGCCGCAAGGCCGCGGTAGCAGGCCGCATGATACAACGGGTGGGACAGACAGGTTTGACAGCAACAAGTGTTCGTTTGTGGCGCGCGTCGTGTGTATGTAATGCTGCGCTCGTACTATTGTGTGCGTCCGTACAATAGAGATCAGCAAGAAGAGTCGTGCGAGCAAGGTTTGAGGCACTGCGCTCACTCGCCCAGCATCGCCCCGCACCGCTATCATATCTGCTGCGAATAGCGACAAGCACCGCCATCCAATATTACATCGGGCTCTGCTGCTTTCGTATCATGATATCCGTGATATCCGCCAATGCTTGCACCGGACTTACACAGCAGTACTTGAGAAAAATATATACCAGCGGTAAAGCACCATCGAAATGCGTAACCGCAAGCAAAAGCGTGCTGTGCTACGTAAGAACTGCAGTGCTTTCATGATGGTATTGCTACTATTAAATAGAAGAGCCTTCCTCGCATAACAAGTTTAGCCTGGCCAAAACACAGTCGCGCGCGGTACTGTATGTGCATCTTGTATAGCATCATACACCTGGTATACTTCAGTATCAGGTGAATGTTCCGCGGCGATAGAATGGCGCCGCATAGGTCAGATACCAGGTACCCTCACATATGGAATGGTAGCTGCTTACGCCACCCAAGTACTACAGCAGTACATACAGTAGATAAGCAATCGCGATGGTCATGGAAGCAGACGCACATATCGGGGAGCAGGGTTGCACCGGTACACCGCGACCAAACAAACGCCTACAATAGGACAAAATGACAGATCGCTCCGATTTAAGAGAGAATGCCGAGCGCTTTTTTTGAGGTCCTTCTCCCTTATCGCTCGTGGTTCCATAGCCCGCCCTCGCCCGTTACTCCTCCTGCTGTGGCTTGTAAATTTTGACCACATTGATTGCCGTTTCTTGCTCCACCTTCAAATAGAACCTCGACCGTGACTCTATTCTTGAAATCGAGGAAATGGACGAGGTCACCAAGGCATGCATTGGGCAGAGCAGATGGAAGCCGAGGAAACCAATAAATGGGTCGAGGAGTACCAGATACAAGCAGTAGTGCGGGTACGTCGCTTCCCACTACCGGCCATTTGAGCGCAGGCAGTATGGTTAAAAGCACAACCTACTGCGAAACCTATACGTGGGGTCTGCTAACTTGAACGTGTCCTACCATATGGCGTGCAGCACGTCTCGTGTAACAGACTCGTGATGACATTTATCGAATGCCTTATCCCACTCAAAAAATCGCTTTGTTCGGTTCATACTGGTATCCCGGACAGCGCGGAGTTCGGTGTTCCGACATCAAAGGAAGTGACAGGGCGGCCAAGCGATGGCTGAAGCAACAAACCTGGCGCTGCTTCAGCTGTAGCTTGGCCGCCCTGCTAATTTCGATGATGTCTAGTAGCCGACCTCCGCTCTGCCGGGGATACCAGTGTGAACAAAAAGAAACGAGTTTTTGCGTGGAAGAGATCAGGCGATACACGTCATATCACGAGGCGTGCTGCACGCCACAGGGTGTGAAGACAAGCCCGCCAAGAAGAGCAAGAAGGACGGCGATAACAAGCATGGCGTTCCCGACCATCAGGTTCGCCGTCCTCGTCATCGATATCATTTCCCGCCCTTTTGGGCGAACATCTCTTTGCACCCGGTGACCCCAGCACCGGAAGCGCCTCCAGTGTCCGAAACATTGGTTCCGCTGACACTTCCACCAGCACCCACCAGCACTGTCGGCCACACCATCATCGCCTCCGCCACTGCCGCTACCAGAGGCGCCACCGCCCACCCGGGCGCACTTGAGGTGGCGGCTATGCTGTTCTGCTACCGCCCAGGACTAAGCCCTACACCCCCATTTTCATCCCCATCTCCAGCCCCATCTCCAGCCTCACCCCTACCCCCAAGCCCCAAGTCCCAGCCACAATCCCACAACCACCCCGAGTCCCTGCCCCAACCCCAACCTGAGCCCCACCTCCAACCACAACCCCACCCCGATCCCCATAACACGATCCAAACCCGGACCCATGCCCAACCTCTGCCGTAGCGGCGCCACCGCTACCAGCAGCACGAGCACCAGTAGAACAAGCATCGACATGGTGTCGCCAGCATTACTGGATTATTCCCCCTGGCGTTGCCGTGTCTTAAGCGCCGGTCCCGGTGGAGCCCCGTGAGTCACGGTCGTATGCAGTACCGACGCCCGCGAAATCGCTAGACCCTATGCCCCCGAGGAATCTCTGGTCGGCGTAGCCTTGAGCACTAGCTACCGCCGCCTCCACCGCAACCCCCCGGTGCCGCAATCAGTATATTCCCCTCCAGTACAGCCATGCCTCGACGAGCCTCGGACTTGCCCAAGACAAAGTTCACGAAACCCAGCATGACCTGCTGAGTGACGTGAACCTCGTGATGGATGAGTCCGAGATCGGTCGAGGCATAGACAAGATGAAGCGGGAAGAAGGGGGTAGAGGCTGCGGTGGGGGTGGCGGCAGCTATTCATAGTGCACATGGTTGCGCCGACCAGAGGTTCCACGGGGGCATAGGGTCGAGCGGTTTTGAGGGCGTCGGTGCGGCGAACGGACGCGAAGCACGTGACTCCATCGGAGCCGGCGTTCGGGGCAAGAAGCACCAACGGTATGAAAAATAACTCAGCCATGCTGGTGGCGACACGGTAGACGCTTGCTACTTGGGCTAGTGCTGCTGGTAGATGTAGCATCGCTGCGGCAGGGGCTTGGTGTGGAGCTGAGTCTTGGTATGGGGCTTGGGCTGGGGTCTGGGTTGGGGTTGGGGCAGGGGCTGGGGTTGGTTGTGAGGCTGCGACTAGGGCTGGGGGTGGGTTTGGGGGTGGGGCTGTGGCCGGGGCTACGGTTGGGGGTGGGGCCGGGAATTGGGCTGGGGGTGGGGCTGGGGTCTTGGGGTGGGACTTGTTTAGAGTGCCGCTGAGCGTAAAATCCTCCCGCGAGCTTACATTACGAGTATATAGTCGTTAACAGTTCAGACTGCATAATATCAAACTTCAAAGTAATAATGTTTGTTGGTGGCTATAATCTGCGCTCCCAAAGGGGTATAAAGTAAAGACCACGTTGGGTGGCGGGCTGCTGAGCGACACCACTACCGCGACGATTCACTGAGTTTGAGGACTGAGCGGGGCCAGAGCAACCGAAACGTTCCGCTCTATCGCTATACTACATCAGGTAATAGCGGATGCCACTCCCGCGCCGGGCCAAGAATCAAGTTACAATTTGTACACTCCGTATACCGTGAAGTGTCTGGCAGTATACAATCCCTGGTGTATTTCGAATCACAAATGTATTGTTGTTGAGTAGCTTCACTGCTTGCTGAACTCAGCAAAGTGTTCGTGGGGCATAGTTCCCCACCCATCCCAGGTGCGTGTGATGCGAGACACCGGTGCAATACGTACCTAGATTCTGCGTGGGTGTCCTTCAAGCCAGGAGGGTGTGAACCGCGCATGCATGCACCGTGGAACAAAAAAAACTCGGGGGTGTATATACGTAGCATCGGCTCTTCGCGTCCAGTGCTGCGCCCGCTTGCTTATATTGTAACTCAGTGCCTCGCGCATGTGTCCATCATCACACGAAACCGTAACCTTTATACCTCAGTATGTACGTTTACGCAAATTCAAGCAGCGCTTGCTTACGTTGTCTACGCTGAAAGAACAGCAAATGTGTTGACGTACTCGGGCAATTTGCAATCATTGTCGAAGGAAAACAAGCATGTGCGCGATCACCCGATTTGCTTCCTCTATAACGTAACTGCTGCTTGCGTGTGTGTCCTGTAACTCAGGAGGGTGGGCTTCAAGCGTGTNTTGTTCAGAGTGCCGCTGAGCGTAAAATTCTCCCGCGAGCTCACACTACGAGTACTGGTTATAGTTTAGACTGTGCGCAAAATCAAACTCCAGAGTCACAAGGTTTGTTGGTGGCTATATCTGAGCCCCCAAAGGAGAAGAGTAAATACCACGGTAGATGACGGGCTGCTGAGCGACACCACTACCGCGACGATTCACTGAGTTTGAGGACTGAGCGGGGCCAGAGCAACCGAAACGTTCCGCTCTATCGCTAGAGTATACCAGGTAATGGCGGGTGCCACTCCCGCGCCGGGCCAAGGATCAAGTTACAATTGTTACACTCCGTATACCGTGAAGTGCCTGGTAGTACACAATGCCTAGTGTACTCCGAATACGTACGAGTACATAAATGTAATAAATGTATAGTTATTGAGTAGCTTCACTGCTTGCTGAACTCAGTAAAGTGTTCGTCGTGCATAAATCCCCACCCATCCCAGGTGCATATGATGCGAGACACCGGTGCGATACGTACTTAAGCTCTGCGTGCGCATCCTACAACTCAGGAGGGTGTGAACCGCGCATGCATGCACCGGGGAACAGAAAACCTCGTGCGTATATACGTAGCATCTACTCTTCACGTCCAGTGCTGCGCCCGCTTGCTTATATTGTAACTCAGTGCCTCGCGCATGTGTCCATCATCACACGAAACCGTAACCTTTATACCTCAGTATGTATGTTCACGCAACTTCAAGCAGCGCTGTTCCTTGCTTACGTAGTCTACGCTGAAAAAACAGCAAATGTGTTGACGTACTCGCGCATTTGCAATCATTGTCGAAGGAAAACAAGCATGTGCGCGATCACCCGATTTTCTTCTTCTATAACGTAACTGCTGCTTGCGTGTGTGTCCTGTGACTCAGGAGGGTGTGTTTCAAGCGTGTACTATAATATGAAACGGTACGCCCTGTGCGTACGTAGCCTCTGCCCTTGAGGTGCAATGCTGTGGCTGCTTGCTTACAAAGTACCACGCAACTCAGAGCTTCGCGCGGGCCCTTTGCAACTCAGTAAATGCGTTCACGCAACTTCAAGTAGCGCTGCTGCTTGCTCATGCTGAAACTCACTAAATGCCTTCGGGTACTGCGTGCATATAAGACACCTCAGCAAATGTGGCCACGCAACTTCAAGTTAGCGCTGCTGCTTTTTTACAGTATACACAGTATACCTATTCATACCTCGTACTGAAATTCACTAAATGTGTTCACGTGTATTAGTGCGTATTCGCCCATTCTTCGTGGAAGGGAAAACGGGGGGGGGGAAACACATGCTGCGTGAGGCATGCCACACGATCACCGGATGTGTTTCTACCGCAAATGCATGCAATGTTACTCTCGACTCTCGAGTTGGCTACGTACGTACGTCACATTTCCGTCCCGACGAGGTTGGGATGAGGCTCACCAATACTGGTTTCCAGAGGGTACCACTACTGCTGTTCATTCCCCTCGTCCGTTGCTGCAACTGTCGCCTGACACAGAAATACGCTGATCTCGAAACTCGTGACCCAGGTATAGTCCCGCTTCTCGTGAGACAGTCGCAAGCTCGCTCCTCGCGAGACAGGAGCTGCCGGCCCAGAAGGGAAAACGACGACAGCGCTACGTACATATCATAGCTGCTAGCCTGTAGCTGCTAGCTTGGCAGCTGCGGCACCGCCGTGCCTTTTGTTCGTGTAGTCTGCTACATTTCCTCCCACGTACGCTCGTATGAATGCTTGTGCACGATGAATGCTCCATGTGGGCACTTCCTACAGTACCAGGGGTTACAGTCACACTTTTGAGGCTATGAACATGCAACCCTCTCTTCTCCAACAACTCCCAGTATATCGTCAAGTCTAAACTCCTTCGTACAGTAAGTATGTCACGTTTGGCGTCCGAGCGCCCGAAGTACAGTATGATACTCGTACACTGTAAGGAGTCGTATGGCACGGGCATATACTTAGTATACCAGGTACAGAGTAAAACACATAGAACGTAAAATAGCTCGTGTAGCTCATGTACGTAGCTCTTATAGATCACCCGCGGAAGAGCTATCCCATACAGCTCACACCCGGCAAAACATGTGCAGATGATGTACTGCTGTAGCTCAAACAGTTAAG
>MEHQ01000381.1:13222-32022 GCA_008828725.1 Saccharina japonica
CCCCCCCCCTCTCTTCTCCCGTAGGCGCTTCTCCTAACCGGCACGGGTATCACCAACCAAGCCGCGCTCCACGCGTGCGGCCTGAATGCCGAGGAAGCGGTTTTCCACCTCAAAGAGGCCGTCCGGTCCGGGGATGAGGGGGCCGCAGTCCCCGCCGCCGAAGCCTTGGCCTGGTGCGAGATGGAGGTGCGGGTTCGACATTGCCGCAAACACAAAAACAAGAACAAAAAATCTCTCAAGACTGAACGCACAAAAACGCATGCTAGTCTTTAATAACAGTGCTTGCAAACCCCCGGTTTGGGGTACAAACTAACTTAGAAGTAGTGTGCGGTTGTGTTTTGCAGTAGTGAAGTGTTAGCAGAAAGACAAATGTTGGGGAGCCCGGTCGTTTTCGGGCGCGATAGGTCTTAACCCCTTAAGAACTGGTCCCACCTATTTGAGGACAAATTTACTTGGAATTCGTGTGGGATGTTTTTTTCAGTTCTGAACTGCACTCCCCGTTGTACGTATGTATGGATTTAGTTTTAGGGAATAGTGTCAGATTTAGGTTTATGTAACCAGCGCAGTAGCAAAAGGGCTGGCATACTATTGATAGTTCTATGGACAAAAACGTTAGGAATTAGAGTCAGATTTAAGTTTATGTAAATAGTGCAGTAGTAAAAGGGTTAGAATGGTATTACGGGGGACCATAGTAAACACTAGTAAATAGGACCAAATATAGTTAGTAAAAATAGGGAAATGTATAGGTTTTTGTGTGTACCGTAGGTCCTATTTACTACATTAGCCCACCCTGTAATAGTTTTCGTGTACGAGTAGGGGGCGGGATACGATAATAGTGGTCCCAGTGACACTTTTTGTTTGCCCTCAAAGGCAAGCACTAATAGTTGTGACTGACGGGACCTTTTAGTACTGCGCTGTACTTACGTAAACACGCCTCTGACTCTAATTCCAAGTAATTTGTCTCCAATCGTCCCCGCAATGGGGAGTGCGGTCCTGAAGAGGTTAACTGAATGGGCTGCCGAAGACGGATCCCATCTGTACGCACGTTGCACAGCAGTACTTTTTATTTTTCGTTTGGACCTATATAGGGCCGTCCATAACGATCGTTCGTCGGGTCAAGCAGAACGTATTTCCTCCAAGTGGAGGTCGTTTACTGTTTTATTGTTTTCTGTACTCTCTTTAGATGACAAACTAACTCTGTGTCCAAACTGTAATACTCGAGTAGATATTTCAAACAAGAAATTGTTAATAGTACGAACTATAGTTGTACGAAGTATATGTGTATGATAGTATACGACTTGAGCACACACATATAAGTGGTATGAATACATTGGACAGCATTTGTGACCCTATCCGGAATTAAGTCACCAAATAGTCACCAGTATTAACGATCCTAAAACAATGTTTCCCCCCTCTCAATTCTCTAATTTCTCCACTTTTTTTGTTTTTTGTTTTTCGTGTTGTTTTTGTTTCTCTTACTGCTTGTTTTTGCTTGTGTCTTCTTTTGGGACGCGGGGGCCAAGGAACGAGAGGTCGCCGAGTGGCGCCGCGTAGTGCAGGAAGGACTAGCACCCCCGCCCCCCTCCCCGCCACCGCCTCCGCAACTTGAAGCGGGCGGCAGACCAGGTGGCGGGGATGGTGTNTATACCATGCGTGCAACCCTTCTCATCGAGTACATTAGTATGTATCGTGACGGCGACGAAGACCCCAGTCAACGCGATCAGTTACAGGTTAACAGCAGATGCTACTGCTGTAAGGGTTCGCCCTTTTCTTATTTAGTGGGCTCTCCACGAACGTCCATATTAACACCGTCGACGCAAAACAAGCACAGCAGTAGTGAGTTTCAGAGTTACGTACGTACAACGTAACCGTAACAAACGCACAGCAGTGAACAGCAGTCACTTACAAAGTACATACATATCAAATATGTATCGTGATTGCGACGAAGACCCCAGTCAACGCCATCAGTTACAGGTCAACAGCAGATGCTAAAGTGGTAAGTGCCCGCCCTTTTCTTGTTTAGTGGGCTCTCCACGAACGTCCATATTCACACCGTCAACGCAAAAACAGTAGTATCAGAGTTACGTACAACGTAAACGTAACAAACGAACAGCAGTCACGTACAACGTACACATGGAACAGCAGAGTAATCACGATAATCGGAGCAATACTCGTGGTCGGACGAACTCTCCAGGTACCCAGTATTGATTGGGTGAAGCTATCACACGGCGTGCTGATACCGCCGCGGGATCCGGCAACATATGCGATGGTCGCTGCCTCTGACTCGACCAGCCAGCCCTAATTATCGAGCAGCTAGTCTCTTATCGGGTCCAAGTCTATCCGTTTTGACCGCTGTTCGACTCTCGCTTCGGGCGCAGCCTACATTGTGCACGTACCAGGGAAGGAAGTATCGCTCGTAGCCCTCGTCAGTGTTGCGCCGAAGGCGCCGTCCGCCACCAGTCGCTGCTGTTGCAGAAAACCACACGGTAGGCCTCGACTAGGCCTACCACTCGGCAGTGGGCCAAACTATTCGCCTAGTCTACGTGCTATATATACCTCTCGCTGCTGCCCCGGCCGCCCAGCTATGCCACGTCACCCGCCTGAGGTGAGCTCGAAATATGAGCATACTATCCCTCTCTCCTGCTACTTCCCTTGCCTCTGCCCTGGCAAATAAACGCGGGTAGAGCCCCCAAATTCCGGACATGACCTATTAAAAGTACGCGCTAATTGCCGGTCAGGTCGACAACAAACTCATATTTTCTTCTTTTTCTGTACCTTTTTACTTTAGAATATCATGCTTATTAACCAGTGCAGCCCTTAGCCCCAAAAGGGGTTATGGCCATACTAGTTTTCGTTGTTAGAGCGGGCCGGACGCGTTGCCACATAACGAATGATAGTAGCGCCGTAGTGACACTTTGTCTTCGCCCTCAAACGGCCACAAATAACGCAGTACTAAATGATGTAATGTTTTATTATGTTCATAATCTCTATTTCTAGTTATACTTCTGACTGACGGGACCTTTTAGTACTGCGCTGTACATAAACACGCCTCTGACTCTAACTTCAAGTGGTGTGTCCCCAATCGTCCCCACAATGGGGAGTGCCGTCCTAAAGAGGTTAACTGAGTGGACTACGTACCTACCGTACACGAATCCCATCTGTATGCACGTTGCACAGCAGTATTTTTTATTTTTCGTTTGCACCTATATCGGGCCATCCATAGGTTGAGCAGAACGTATTTTCTCCAATAATCAGTTTTTGGGCGACTTACTATTACTATTACTGTTTCGGGGTGGGCTAATGTAGTAAATAGGACCTACTGTATACACTAAAACCTATATATTTTCCTGTTTTTACTAACAATATTTGGTTATATTTACTATGGTCCTCAGTAATAGTAGTCTACGTATGGAGCACCTATATAGTCACTCCCAAAAACAATTTTTTGTCCGAAAAACTGATCACGTTTTTTTTCTTCAATGTCGTTGGGTTCTTTTGATCTAATGTACTGTAGTAATAATAGTAATCAGATCCCATGATGGACTCTAAAAGCTATGTATCCCTCTATGTTCTGCTGATCTTACCACAGAAGCCCCCCGGTACTTGTCTGGGAGTGGTTGGTGGGTGGGTGAGTGAGTGGGTGGGTGGATGGGGTAATAAATGGTTGCTCCGGTTTCGGAACGTGGAGAGGGAGAGAGTTACTATGTACCACGAGACAAAGGACGATCGCAGCGGCATCGTCTGTGGCTCGGCTGCACGAAGCACTACTGGGTATCCGACAAAACAAAAAACAAAAACTAATTCCACGCCACTTTTGTTTTCGGAGTCCCAGACGGGGGGCGGGGGGGGTAATAGAACCACGTACGCAAGCATAATTCTGAAACAATATTTCGAGTACGTATACCTTGTGTTTATTTTCTTTATATTCGTCCAGAAATCTCACTATTTATGGTTTGTTTCTCATTCAATCTCTCACCATTCTGGTTTGTTCCTCGTTCAGTCTCACCATTCTGGTTTGTTTATGATGCAATCTCTCGCCATTCTGGTTTGGTCCTCATTCGAGCTCTCACCATTCTGGTTTGTTTCGCATTCAGCCTCTCACCATTCTGGTTTATTCCTCATTCAATCTCACCATTCTGGTTTGTTTCTCATTCAAATCTCACCATTCTGGTTTGTTTCTTGTTCAATCTCACCATTCTGACCTCGGGAAGGAGTGGAGGTCGTTTACTGTTTTATTGTTTTCTGTACTCTCTTTGGATGACAAACCACTGTAACTCTGTGTCCAAACTGTAATACTCGAGTAGATAATTAAAACAAGAAGTTAATACGAACTATGGTTGTACGAAGTATATGTGTATGGTACGATACGATTTGCGCACACACGTATAGGTGGTATTTCATAGGTGGTATTTATATATTGGACAGCACTATCTATCTGGACTGAAGTCGCCATATAGTCTACCAGTATTACCAATGTTTCCCAACTCCCATTTTTCTAATTTCTCCACCTTTTTTTGTTTTTCGTGTTTTTTTTTCTATTACTACTTGTTTTTGCTTGTGTCTTCTTTCGGGACGCGGGGGCCAAGGAACGAGAGGTCGCCGAGTGGCGCCGCGTAGTGCAGGAAGAACTAGCACCCCCGCCCCCCTCCCCACCACCGCCTCCGCAACTTGACGAGGGCGGCAGACCAGGTGGCGGGGATGGTGTTGGAGTTGTAGCTGGAGGGAGGGGAGGCGNTAGAGACACCTCCAACATTTGGGCGCTCAGTACTTTGTTTCCGTATATTACAAATACGCTTTTTGCTAATCTTATCCCCTTCCTGTTTCGCCGCCTGTGGCCACCATCCATCCCCTAAGATAGCGATCGTTTTATCTCTACTACGTATCTAGTGTACCAAACTTCTCCATGTCACATTCGTCTATTTTTCTCATCTCTTCCTCTAATACATCCCTTTCCTCCTTGTACCTTTCACATTCTCCCACTATGTGAATTATACTCTCTATGGGAGGGGGGGTTCGCTCGCTTCGCTCGCCTGACTTTAGCCTACACGTCGGCTGTCTTCGCCTTTCGACTTACCGACTAAAGTCAGCTAGTCGGCTTTGCCGCCGACTTGCGACTAGTCATTAGTTTACCAGTAGTACGCAGTGAAATGCTGGCTGCCGACTAGCTTGCGCTGTCAAATAGGCTCACGTACATTATGAGATGGATTATCCATCGTTTAAAAAAAATATCATTCCTTGCAGCCGACAACCCCAACCGACTTTCCGACTAAAGCCAGCTACCAGTAGTCGTTATGTACTGAAGTCAGCTAGTCGGCTTAGCCGCTGACTATTAATAGCGACTTGTTACTGGTCATTATAATAGTAGTGAAATGCTGCTGACTTACTACTCTTTTTTTTTTTTTTGTTTTTGTCCATCCCATTTATTATCTTCGCCCTTCCTTTCTCTCTCCTTCCTAGTCGTAACTCAGATCCGGGGTCACAAAGTAGGCTTTTCTCCCTCCTCCCCCACTACGGTTCTTGCCTTGCTTTTTATCGCGAGAAGATTTCAGCACTTTCTTCCCTCGTCAACTTTCGTCGAACTATGCTTACCCACGCTATAATATGCGCTCTCGCCAGTTGGTGTCATTTGAGAATAAAAATCTCCATACGAGGAGGATCGAACCCCCGACCTCCAACGCTAACAGGCTTCGTGGCTACCTGTTAGACCACCGGGGCGACCGGCTATACCCATTGCTGTCTTTGAAAGTGGCTAGACCAAAAATCAAGTCAATTAACTGGACGTCGGCATCCATATGCAGCAAAGTCCGCCTCACAGGCGGTTCTTAGTAGGATGCAGCCCACCCTCGATGCGACTCGCCTGATACCTTACGGCGCTTCACGCTTGGTGCTAGCAATGTCAGCCTGGTCGGTGAAAACCCGACGTGTGCCGTCCCGGTATTGTAGGGATGCGAGGGTCTATGGTCATACGGCCACAGCCATGCATGGCATGAGTATACACGCCCCCTCCTCGGTCTTTTTTAATTTTCTCGGCAGAACTTCCAAGCAGGTTTTGCACCGAAGGAGGACTGGTCGTGGGGAGCTCTGTCGGAGCGCTTCGGGAACAGCACCGTCCGGGTCAGCCTGAGCGAGACTGGAAGGTACTACGACCCCTTCTCTGTTCCGAGTATTGTTGTTGTTGTTGTTGTTGTTGCTGTTGTTGTTATTGCTATTGCTGTTGCTAGTGATGTTGCTATTGGTGTTGTTGTTGTTGCTATTGCCATCGCTTTTGATAATACGACCGTTGTCTTAATTTTGATGTTAATGGTGTCGTTAACTAGTTATTGATTGCGATGTTGCTGTCGCCATTGTTGTTCTTCCTGATATAACCAATTATTTTGATATTGCTGTTGCTTGCTGTGGTTCGGTCCGGTCCGGTCCGGTCCGGTCCGGTGCGGTGCGGTGCGGTTCGGTTCGGTTCGGTTCGGAATGCAGTACGCGGTATACGTCTACGTATCTCCCTTTCTTTGTCTCTCTCTCTATCTCTCTCTCTCTCTGAGCGTGACCAAAACACGCACGTTATGGTATATCTGCATCAGACTGATATGTACGGCAGCACTACAGCAGTACAAGTAGGACGGACAGTGGGCGAGCGCCGCCCCCCCTCCCCCCTCCCCCCTCGCCCCCCCCGCCCCCAACCCTCTAACGCTCGGCCCCCCCCTCGGCCACCACCACCACCAGTACCACCACCACCGTCACCGCCGCCACCACCACCAAACATGCTAGGATACCGAGGTAAAAATTACTCCTTGACCTGACCCTAACCCTTAAACTAGAACCGGCATAGTAAGGCCCCGCTCCTCCCCTCTGACCCGGATGGATAACGCCATTGACCTCTCGTTTCTCTATCTCCACTATTAATACTAATAGATTCGACGGGCCCGAGAATGGAAACCTCTGGGGGCTTTCTTCGTCGGAGGATGTGCTGGTTCGACCCCCCGGTGCTTCTATGGGATTTGCGGACTTCGTGCAGCTGCTTAGGGCCAGGGGGATCGACGAATCGTTTTATCTGGAGTACTTGGCGACACACCAGTACCTCGGGCGGGCACTCACGGTGGGTGTTTTGGTTGTGTGGGTGTGTGTTTGTTTTCTTCCATATTCTTTTTTTTTGGCGAGTTTTTTATTTTGTTTTTGTTTGTTCAATGTATGCTTGTGGTTTTTTCGTACTTGTGCTTTTGTTCGTGTTTTGTGTTTGTATTTGTCGGTACATCGGTATGTTGGCACGTTCGAAAGTCGGCACGTCCGTGCATGGATACGTCAGTATATCGGTACGTCGGTATGTCGGTACGTCTATATGCCGGTACGTCGGTAAATCGCTACGTCGGTACATGGATACGTCGACACGGTTACGTCGATACGTCGGTATGTAGTTACGGGGATATATGGGTATATCGGTGATGTGCGTCAATGTGTCGGTAGGTCGACACGTCGGTAATTCGGTATGTCGCTACGTTGGTGCGTCTGTACGTCAATACGTCCGTATCTCGGTACATCGGTACGTCGATACAATGGTCGCACGTCTTCCAACATTCCTTCATTTCTTGCGTATATGTCTTCGTGGCTCAATCTATTTGTTTGGTGGGCTTGGGTGGCCTTTTTGCTGTTATCTTCGTTCGCCGTTTTTTGTCCGTTTTTCAGGACATGATCCCTATGCCGTCCGCCGCCGCTGACAGCAGTCTTGAGCTGCTTCTCACCAACCTCTGGGTCGGGAAAGGTGATTATGCTGACTGTTATTAGTCGCCAAACTTAGTTAGTTGGTAATAATTGGCTCGGTATTACCGCCACGCAGTTCTTTGCGGTATTTTTGCGGAGTTTTTGTGGGGTCTGTATCTGACAACTGGAACGTTTATGGCGCTTTTATGACTCGTAACGTGTTCATGTCGAGACGGACTTAAAGTCAGCTGGTTGGATTACTTTGCCGTCAAGTCCAACCAAGGCATGCCTTAATCGCCGTCCTTCTTTTTTTTATTGTAAGGGGGGACGACTGCCGTGCTCCACTACGACGACTACGAGAACCTTCTGTGCCAGATCAGGGGCACCAAGGAACTCATCATTTTCCCTCCCAAGGACTTGGAAAACCTGTACTACGTCGGCCGAAGGAAGGGCAAGTTGAAGTACGAGTTCCCCGGGAAGTGGCGGAGGTGCGGTGGCTTGACTTTGTTTTTGAGTTGTTTGGCTGTGATTACGGTTTTGGTTTGGTTAGGTTGGGTTGGGTTGGGTTCGGTTCGGTTCGGTTGGGTTCGGTTGGAATCGGGTTGGTTCGGTTGGGTTCGGGTTGGTTTGGTTCGGTTCGGTTCGGTTCGGTTCGGTTCGGTTCGGTTCGGTTCGGTTCGGTTCGGTTCGGTTCGGTTCGGTTCGGTTCGGTCCGGTCCGGTCCGGTCCGGTCCGGTCCGGTTCGGTTCGTTTCGGTTCGATCCCTCAGTCCGGTCCGGTCCAGTCCGGTTGGTTAGGTTTGGTTTTCGGTTTGTTTAGGTTTGTTTAAGTTTGGTTTGATTTCGTTTAGATTCGCGACAGGCATAAAGTTAGGCATCGCCACGATTCGTCAGCAGTTACTTCAACCGCCACACCAACGTTCACACCACTGGCAACGTCGTCAGTCATATCGATCGTATCGTCAAATTATTTTTCGTTCGTGATCATCACCGAGTGGCATTACGCCATCCCATAGTTGCTATTTATATTATACTTGGCAGTGCTCCAGGCGTTCTCAGATGGTTTGAACAACACCGGCACCTACAGCATACCTGGGAATACGTACCTCTAGACCATTTATGCTTGCTATGGATGCTTGTCTAACCGTTTAGCTCGTTCAGAGTCTCTCCGGGTTTAGCCAGCACAGCAGTACAAGCGAGTGACTTGTCGACTAACGTATACTCCGTACAATAGTAGAATAGCTCTCGCGATCCTCGAATCCCACCCCTCCCCTCGTGCCTCGAAAGGGATGCGTGGTCGATGGCCGAATGACTAAGGCAAGCAACAAATGAGTACGACCCCCTCCCGGCACCGTAGGGATGCGAGGGTCTATGATCATACGACTACGGCCATGCATGACTATCGAGTACGCCCCCCCCTCCCCTCCCGCCTCCTTCATGACCCTTACATTACACGATGTACCATGTTGTTTGTGTTACCCCAAAACGGCGCGGATGCGGTGTTTTCGAATCCCGATCGAATGCATGTCGTCGTCATTTTTTTCCCTTTTGTTTTTTGGTCTGAGCAGAGACGAGCTGGACGGAGAGAACAAGGTGATCTTCAGCTCCTCCGTTATTCTGGACGACCCCGACTTCACCAGGCACCCAAGGTACGACACTACCATTTTTTTTTCATCCCATTCATTATCTTCGCACTTCCATCTTTCTGCCTCCCTAGTCGTAACTCAGATCCGCGGTCACAAAGTAGGCTCCTCTCCCTCCCCCCCCACTACGGTTCTTGCCTTGGTTTTTATCGCGAGAAGATTTCAGCACTTTCTTCCCTCGTCAAGTTTCGTCGGATTTTGCTCACCCACGCTATAATATGCGCTCTCGACAGTCGGTGTCATTTGAGAATAAAAACCTCCATGGGGATAATCGAACCTTCGACATCCGGCCCTACAGGCTTCGTGGCTACCAGTTAGACCACCGGGGCGACCGGCCTGCACCGCAGTGACTATCGTATGTGACTATTGACACATTATGCAGTTGCAGCGGAGGCGTGGACACCTGCCGATAGTAAATCTTTACGGAGGTTTTGTGCTCGGCGCCTAAAAAGCCGACCCTCCGACCCGAACCCTAACCCTAACCCGAACCCTATAAGCCAGTGATCAGTGCTGGGATGGTGTGCTGGGTAAAACTCTAGGTGGGTCCGGCCCGGCTTGGATGCTGCGCTTGGAAATACTCTAGGTTTGATTCCGCCCGCCTCGGGGTGCTGTGGCTTGGAAATACTCTAGGTTGATTGGGCCGCTTACAATATACCCCTTAGCCAATCAGAGTGCGCAAATAGCTACTTTACTGTAGCTACTTACTACCGGCAGGCGTCCACTACTGGGTGCAGCAGCCGCTTTGATATCGCCTTTTTTTTCTACTTATAAACCGTATACACCTCGGGCAGATTAGATCATCGATTCCTACTTGATGATCTAAATCATTCAGAGAGATGATCTGTATGGTCTGTATGATCTGCATTACCTGTATAATATGTATGATCTAGCTGGTGTTGCCGGGTCGGGGCCGTGCGTGTAGTCCGCATGATCTAGCACATGCTTCATGGGTTGGATCTGTACTTGTACAGATCCTGCAAAACTTATCATAACGGCAGGTTAGGGGACCTAGATGATCGAGATGATCTATCTGTAGATGATCTGTCCTACATGCGAAAGCTTATCCCGCACACTAATTCAAAATAGTTGTTCCCTAAATATACGGTTCACAACAAACGGGGCACCATACGTAGTGCATTTTGGGACGCAGATATATAACAGTACAGGACACCTAGAATATATTGAAAAAAAATCAGGAAATCTACGTAGTCGAGGCTGAATTTCTAAAATTGAAAATGGTTGCGTTCTACTCAAACTGCTGCATAACGAATCCTGAATTGCTTGTTTTTCTTGTTTAATCTCAGCCGGGTCTTTCTTTTCTGCTCGTTTTCTTGTAGGTGTCCTGTACTGTATGTATGCTAGGTAGAGTCGGTCCCATACCGAACCAGATATTTTAGCATGGATTTTGTAGCTATCCTACGGGTAGCGTGGACTTGCAGCTGTCACACGAGCAGTAGTACATCATGTTAGGGGGGGTGGGGGGGGGGGCGTACTCGATATTCATGCATGGCCGTAGTCGTAGGCGACCATAGACCCTCGCATCCTTACAAGCGGGGACGGAGCATGTCGGGTTTTCACCGACCAGGCAGACATTGCTAGCACCAAGCACGAAGCGCCGTGAGGTGTTCGGCGAGTCGCTTGAAGGGTGAGCTGCATCCTGGGACGGCGATAGCCAAGCCCCGGGTGACTTGCACAATACGTGTACATCTTTGACGACTCCAACATGCCACACGTTTACACTGAAAATATGGTTGGTTTAATGCTCGATGGCTCCCAAAGTGCCCCCAAGTGTTGACCTTGATTGCAGTGACAAATTATGAGATCATATTTACCCCATCATTGAAGGATACTACAGCGACTCCTCCCGACCCTCGCCCCTTCCCCTCCCAAGCTTCGCCTCCTCTCCCCCCTTCCCCGCGCCATGGTATTGCGGCGCCCTCCCTCCCCCTCCCTCCCCCATGTGCTCCCCAATTGTTGGCGTCGGTTGGCAAAGACGCTGTAAAACACACCAATCACTGCGTCAGCTAGACAACCAGCGTGAGCTACGTAGAGAACCAAGGTACCCTTTTTTTCTTGTGTTTTCTAGCGGTCACCATGGCTGGCGGTCGAGTTGTAGATAGTTTGTGCGGGGTGGAGAACCTTTCCAACGCCGCACAAGGGGAATGGTCGTATCACGTATCTTGTGTACTGGTATATGGTACGGTCCCCACGAGGCAGTTACGTAGTACACCCATTGCTGTCTCTGGGAGTGGCCACAGCAGAAAACAAATCGAAGAATTCGACGCTTGTCATCCGTACTCAAGAAAGTCCGCCTCACAGGCGGTTCTGGGTAGGATGCAGATCAACCTTTGAATTCGTTCGAAGTTGTCATCCATTGCAAGTCCGCCTCACAGGCGGTTTTCAGTAGGAGGCAGCCCACAATTCAATGCGACTCGCCCATCAAACCTCACGGTGATTCGCGCTTGGTGCAAGCAATGTCTGCGTGGTCAGTGAAAACCCGACATGCTCCGTCCCGGCATTGTAGGGATGCGAGGGTCTATGGTCATACGACTAAGGCCGTGCACGATATGAGTACACCCTCCCCACCCTCCTGCCATGTACGCCTTATTTTCTGTACCAGACTGAAGCGATGCCGGCCTTACCGCGTTATCCTCAAGGAGGGAGACGTGCTCTACATGCCAGCCTTTTGGCATCATGAGGTATGCCACGAATTCGTTGTTGTTGTCGAGTACCTGGTATGATGTATGATCTGTATGATCTGTATGATCTGTACGATCTGTACGATCTGTATGATCTGTACGATCTGTACGATCTGTATGATCTGTATGATCTGTATGACCTGTGTGTGATCACGATATGTATGATCTGTATGATCTGCATGATATGAATGATCTGTATGGTCTGTATGATTTGTATGATCAATACGATCTGTATAATCTGTGTGATTTGTGTAACGTGTATGATCTAATATGATGTGTGTGATGTACAATATGCCATGACGATGCCGGCTTTGCCGAAGTCACCCTCCAGAGGAACGTTCTCTACAATGTCAGCCTACTGGCACCATGGTGTATACCGTATCTTGTTATTATAGCTAATGTTGTCGAGTATGCGACTACCCGTGTGTATTGTGTATCAGTTGTGTTATCCGTATGCTACATGTTGTGCATTGGGTATTATATGCACGGTAGGTGTGGTATGTGCTCCATATCGGTGTCGAGTGATTGGGATTGATTCGAGCTCACGCTCAGCTTTTGACTTGCAGTTTTGCAAGAGAGAGAGAGACAGAGTGAGAGAAGATAGGAGCTGGTTGCGATGGACTCAGAAGAGTTGCTCGCTGACACCGAGTCAGCGGCGCGCCATAAAAAAAACGGGAAAAAAAGATGATCTGTATGATATACTTCGTATACCGGGTACGGTGTATGATCTGTATGATCTGTATGATCTATATGATCTGTGATATTATGAATGCTGTGTGGTGTATGGTCTGTTGATGCATAGCGTATCATGTGTTTTGTTTGACGTGCATGCGCAGGTACGGTCCTATCCGGACGAAGACGAAGGCAACGTGGCTGTCAACTTTTGGTTTCGAAACGTGACCAGTTTCGCCGAGGAGGAGCGAAAGGTCCTGGGCGTAGACGACACGCGTCACACTGAGCTCTAGTATGCTGTCACTGCTGTCGTGTGCCATTAAAGATGCCGATGTGCAAAAAAAGTCAGTCTCATAGATCATACCTATGATATGTTTGTTTTCCCCTTTTTGTTTGGGCACCATGTATTTGCTACGTACGTACCGGTATGCTGTTGCTGTTCGTTGTTGATAGCAACGGTATTTTGTCATGTCGTATCATACCATATACCTGGTATATGATACATCCAGGTATGCTGTAGGTATACGAACGTGCAAGGTCTCCTACTAATAGTGGTGGTGGTGTTGTTGGTGTTGTTGCTGCTGCTGTTGTACGAGCAAGTAGTGCCAGTAGGGAAAACAACTGCACCTTGAAGTAGGCCCAAGAGGGGAGACGGCTAAACAGCCAGATGAGAGGGATGCTTGATGGCAATACTGACTGTACTCGAAACGTTTCAATCGGCTTTTCGCTGGTACTTCTTAGCCAGCTTTGTGCAATACGTTTTTTTCAGTTGATTTACACATTGTGCCAGGCGGAGAAAAGTGTGCCGGATAGCAACATTTTGGTTGTTGCGGGTTTATTTAATCTGATTCCAGTGTTTTTTTTCTTTTAAGTCAAAGACGATTTATCTTTAATGTAATTCTTGGCGGTACTGCCGCATTTACGGCCTCCGATTGCCTACATTTTCGGTCAATGCGAACATGTGCGGAGCTTTCTTTGTTGTCACTGGTTCATCTATCGAATCTGATCCCAGTGTTTCCTTTCTCTTCACTCAAACACGGTACATATTTTTTTTGTTGAGCCCTTGGCAGCACTGTCGCATTTACGGTACGGCCTCCATTTGCCTACGTTCATCCTCGGTCATTACGGGAATGCACGGTGTGCCAAGGCGGGCGTCAGCCCGCCACGGCAAATACCTCCTGGTACATTGTTATTATTATTAGTGCGTTTGGCATCCGACAATGTGCAACATGAGCTTCAACTTTGATCACTCAGGAACATCTCCAAAAAGAAGAAGAAGAAGAAGAAGAAAGCCAAAGGAATCTAAACAAGGAAACTTATTGTACTACAGTAGGCGATTGGAATACAGTAGCCTATTGGGTTACAGTACGAGCCTATTGGGAGACGCGCGCTACGATAGAGGTAGCATTTGTTTTTGGCTGAAACGTTTTATGGGTGCTCGTATTGGACTACAGTATGCTATTGGAATACAGTAGCCTATTGGGTTACAGTACGTAGCCTATTGGGAGACGCGTGCTACGATAGAGGTCCCAGTGACACTTTTTGGCTGAAACGTTTTCTGGGTGATCGGGCCCCCTTGCCTTAACCCAAAAATCGTCGGGCTTTCATTCTTCTTGTGTTGCAGTATTGTTTCGTTGTATACTTGTTAGGCCATAGGATTGTTCGTCGGGTGTATAGCACTTATATTTCCCTCTGGAATGAGTTTTTTAGACTACTGCAGGTATAGAGGTCCTATACTATAATCAAGCGACCACCCTCAGAAGGCTAAACCTTATTAAAATGGTGCACCTCTACCTTAAGGTGGTATGCGTCTGGACTAGAGTAGTTTTAACGTTGACCGCTTATAAACATTTCCTGAAAAGAAGAAAATCAAGGGAAACGCCATAACAAAAAGGAAACCTATATGTATGCACAAAGTCTTAACTTCCTATCTGGACGTACCCGTACCTATACGTTACACTTCCTGCGTAACCTCTGTCTACTTCAATTGCCCGTCCGTCCTTGGCTCCTCCCTTCTCGTTTTCATGCTCCTCTAGCTTCTACTCTTGATTCCTATATACCACATGTCTCTAAATGTAAGAACCGTTTGTACATTAATCTTAAATGAAAATGGTCCTTATATTTATGGACAGAATGGTGTAAGCCGCGTCCAGCCTCCATCCATTGTCGGATGACAAAACACAGTCATACGGTATTATTAGTATTATTTGTCATCCTTGCCATCTACGATAGAGGGTAGAACTTTTTTGGCCGATTTTTTTTTCGGAATGACGAGGCTCCTTAACCTGTTCAAAACTGAAAAAAATGGCATACACTAATTCCAAGTATTTTGTCCCCAAATTCGTGGGACCATTTCTTAAGGGGTTAACCCAAACAATCGTTGGAATCTCAAACCATTTATGTGATACTACTACTGTATGTTTCCTTGTATGCTTGGCCCATGGGGTTGCGTTCACCGGGTATATACGTAGCACTTTTGGTATTCCTCCAAAATCCGATTTTTTACTTACTATTAGTATAGATGATGCACCATGTTTTTTCTGAGCTCCTCACTTAAGGAGCGTCACACCTCACCGAAAAAATGATTTTGGAGGAAAATAAAAGTGCTGCCGGCTGCGAAATATCATGCCCGAATTATACTCTGAAACATTATTCGTCACAAAAAAATGAAAGTCCGATGAAGTTGGGTTAAGGAGCCCGATCGTTCAGAAAACGATCCAGCCAAAAAGTGTTACCTCTGCCGTAGCACGCGTCAGAGCTCCTCTTAAAAGTGAGGAGCGTCAGAAAAAAAAATGGTGCACCTCTCTCGACCTTAACCCCCTTAAGAACTGGTCCCACGAATTTGGGGACAAACTATTACGGGGTGGGCTAATGTAGTAAATAGGACCTATGGTACACACAAAAACCTACATGTTTTCGTATTTTTACTAACAATACTTGGTCCTATTTACTATGGTCCTCCGTAATACTTGGTATTTTTTTTTATTTTTTTTGTTTTTTTCTTTTTATTATTTCCCTTATGTATTAATTCTTTGGGGTAAAGAAAAGAGCCCTCTGCATATATTGATTTGTGTTTTTTAGCGGTTGCTGCTGTTGTTGGGGTCGGTGTCGGTCCACATTTTTTCCGTGCTTCCGTACCCCCGGAGCCCGAACGCCCCCCTCCGGTTCGAACTCTTGTCGAGAACGTACGCGCGGACCCTTCTGTCCACCTCGGCGTGGAAACGCTTGCGAGCTTCACCAGAGTAGAGCTGACAGCAAGCAGGCGAAAGTAAACAGGCAAGCAAGCAAGCGCGTTGTTGTTATTGAACAGGCGGAGTGGGGTGGGGTGGGGTGGGGTGGGCGACTGCATTGAGAATGGGTGGGTGGGTGCGTGGGTGGATGCGTGGGTGGATGCGTAGGTGGGTAGGTAGGTGGGTGGTGGGTGGGCGAATGGGTAGTTGGCCGTGGCATGGCTACTTTTTAGGAGAGGAGGAGCAACATATTTGGGTCGTTAGCTCCGCGGTTTGTTCGCTAGCTCTTCGCCAGCAAATGACAAGAAATGAGGCCCTTTCGCATACATATGTACACAAAAATCATAGTCCGCACTTCGTACGATGTCTGAGTGAGTACGGGACAAAAATATGAGGTCGTTAACTCTGCGGTGTGTTCGCTAGTATAGCTCTTCGCCAGTAACCGACAAGAAACGACGTAACGTACGCACGCACGCACGATCATAAGTCTGCACTTCGTGTAATACCTGAACGAATACCGGACGGGGGTTGCTGTTAGGGGTTTCCAGACGGCTGGTAAAGTCCTCCAGGGACCCATGCAGTAGGGCTTTCACCGTCTGATGCAGGCAAGCAGGCAGGTAGGCAGGCAGACAAGCAAGCAAGCCGACGATACGAGAGAAGTGCGTTCAGAACAACGCGGACACACTGCTGCGGACGCGCCATGGGCTCGCGCGAAAACCGCCATCGGTTAGAAACAAAATTGGCCACCGGTGCACAAAATCGGCCACGGAGTTTTACAAAAACGACACATGGGATTCACGAAGACGTCCACCGCGGATGCAAACAAACGGCCACCGGTGCACAAAAACGGCCACTAATGGTTCATAAAAAACGGCTACCACTGGTTCACAAAAACGGCCACCGGTGTACACAATCGTCCACCAGAAAACAAAGACGACCACTGGTTTCACAAAAACGGCCGCCGGTCCATAGCAACGACCACCGGCATACACAAACGGCCACCGGTTCACAAAAATGGACACCGGTGCACTAAAACGGCCACCGGTTCACGAAAATAGCCACCAGTGCACAAAAACGGCCACCAGTTCACGACAATAGCCACCGGTGCCCAAAAACGGCCACCAGTTCACGAAAACGGCCATCGGTGCACAAAAACTGCCACCGGTGCCAAACAACGGCCATCGGCGCTCAGAAGTGGTGGTGTTCGAGCGAGGGCTATGCTACGGTTTGCTGAACTACGTTTTTTTACTATATTAGTACATATAGTACGGTTGGTTTCGAGATCAAATTGAAAAGCAGTCGCCCCAAATATCAGAGCCTTGAGTTTTGTTTTTTAAGGATTACAAACAAAAGTACGTGTACGTATGCACCGCTCGTCTCTTCTTGGGTATCGACGTGGCGTCGTGTTGAGGCCAACAATCTCGCTTCTTCTCTCCGAATATGTTGTTGTCTATGAATAGTCTACGTAGCTTTCTCTTGATAATGTCGGGGAGGCAATCGAGTGCATCGCGTGGTGTCATTGTTGTAGGGTGTTTCGAAGTTTGCGCGTCTTATTACGGCAGACCATAGTAATCACCAGGACTCATCACATACACAAGAACCTACATATTACAGTGTTTTTGCTGAGCTTATTTGGTCCTGGCTACTACAGTATGTTCCACCGTACACAATTGTGTACCCATTCCTTGCCAAGAAAGGGCTGTATCGCTCCCCGGCCACCCCCTGCTTGGAAGCGACAGAAACGATAACGCAACCAAGGCCAGGGAAATCACGTGGAGCATAAAAAAAAACAAACAAAAAAAAAACGGACGCCTCTTTTTCATCGTTGTTCAGTTATTGCGACCATAAACGATATATCTATGTATGTCTCACTTTGATTCGTGCGATAAATTGTCTCTCCTTCACTTCGATTCGTGCGATAATTGTTTTTCTCGCTCTCCTTTCGACGCGAGCGAAGCTTGATCTTCCCCTCTCTCTCTCTTTTAAATCGGCTCGTGCGATAAATTATTTACTAACTCACACCTCTATCCGTGCGGGAAAAGCCATATATCCCTCTCACCTATTCGTGCTATAACGGGTCTGTCTTTTCTCGCGCTTCGATCCATGCGATAAATTACCTGTCTCGCTTCGGTTTGTGCGATATATTATCTGTCTCGCTTCGCTTCGATTCGTGGGATACACAATCTGCTCCGGTCGTGGACTCGTACTAATAAATAGACCGACTTCCGTCCGGCTTCGATTCCTGCGGCGAAATATCTATCTCTTGTCTTTTAGCGTCGATTCGTGTGATAAATACGGATCCACAACTTCAACTCCCGCGGGAAGCGATTTATGATGACTCGCTTCGCTTTTAGTGCAACACATGAGTTTTTTTTTTCCCTTTCTCGCTTCGATTCGTGTGCTGTAAGCGACCTCCCTCCAACTCTGGGGGTCGTACGGAAAATGACACGTCTCTTTCCCCGACCTCGATTCGTGCGACAGGCGGTATCTCTCTCTCTCACACACACACACTTCAATTCGTGCGATAAATTATCTCCTCTTTTTCTTGTTTTGTTTCCACTCCGATTCGTGCGATATACTTCGTATAAATATATGGTCTATATCTCACATACGACCGATGCGACAAACGACCTATCTTTATCTCTCTCTCTCTCTCATGACATCTCTCTACTTCGTACGTACTCACTTCGATGGTTGCTTCTCCCCCCTGAAGGATTCCCGGTTTCGGCCGTTTCCGGTCCTTGATCTGCTTAAGCCTTTCCCCTTTCAAGAAACCCTCAATGGTGGAAAGCTTCACCGAAAACGGCACCAGAGGCGACGGATCGATGTCGTTCGTCAGCTGTTCCGGGGAGGAAGGGGGGGGGGGTG
>MEHQ01000995.1:3955-21223 GCA_008828725.1 Saccharina japonica
CCTTACCCGCCCCCCCGCGAAACAAATATACTGGTTGTACTCAAGCGCGACAGAGCTGTGAAAAACGACGTCACAAACCGCACGCTGGGCCATGAGTCAAGCGTAAGAGGTCATGGTGCTTGCTATGTATTGCTCCCACTTTTGCCTGTTTCGCACTCCCCAAAAACAACAGGCAAACCAAACAAACCAAACAAATCAACCAACAACCCCAAAACGTTTGTAACCCAAAACTCGGCGCAGCCGCTGTGGTTTCGTTCGGCAATAGGGCCACTAACAGACCGACCGACCATCCGACCGGTCGTTGTTCATTCCACAGAGAGACCGACCAGTCGTTTTTCATCCCACAGAGAGACCGACCAGTCGTTTTCCATCCCACAGAGCGACCGACTAGTCGTTTTTCATTCCACAGAGCGACCGACCAGTCGTTTTTCATTCCACAGAGCGACCGACCAGTCGTTTTTCATTCCAGAGAGGGACCGACCGGTCGTTTCCATTCATTCACTCGCCCATCAACCAACGCACCGGGACGCTGAGGCCGAATGCTGCTATTATTGCTCTCATTTGCCTGTTTCGCACCCACAAAACAACAGGCAAATCCAGCAAGCTAGCGACCAAGCAATCAGCCACCAAACCGAAACCGACCACTCTAAACAACCTGGCGTCGTCACTGCGACTGAGGTGCCGTTTCACAGAGCGACCGACCGGTCTTCCCAACAACCACCCCACCCCACCCGGACAATTCGCACAGCAGCAGCAGCATGGGAAGTAGAAAAGAAGAGAATCAAGAGAGAAACGAAAAGAGAGAGAAAAGAGAAACAAACCAAAAAAGGAGAAAACAAAAAAAGCAAAAGAACGAACCAACCACCAACAGGATGGACGGACGGACGACGACGACGACGACGTCAAAAAGAAAAAAAGAAAAAGAAAGCAACAACGAAAAAAGGGGAAAACAAAAAGAAGAAAAAGACAGCAAAGGGGGGGACAACGAAAACAACAACAACGACGACAACAAAAGACGATTTATTGCGCAATCAACGGAGTTCCCCCCCCTCTCCCTGCCTCTCTCCTTCCTCCCTCCCTTCCTTCCTTTCACGTCGCGCATCTATATGGGGGGAGACACTTGAACACAAACGAAAAAAAAGCAGACCCATCCAGGCTCGCCACCCCGCCCATCCACCTGCCTACCTACCCACCCAACCACGTCAGGAGGTTTACGTACGCAGTCCTGTTATATACCAGTTGGTAGTCCTGTCGCCTACAATAGAGCTGCGGCTTGGCCCTGGCTCGCGTCGCTCAACATCGCGCACGCTCCTCGTTTTTTGCTCATTACCATACCCGTGAGCCCCTAAAAATCGGCGTTCCAACTTTTTTGGAGGCAAGTGGGGGGGAAGAGGGGGATGGGGGTGGCTACTTGAAATCAGAATCGGATACCTGGTAGATAAGCGTTTTTGGCATGTTTTGTTAGAGGCAGCTAACTAACTTAACCCGTTTGTGTATCATGCCCTTTTATTCAACACCTTAAGAACCGCCCCCCGCCCCCTCGTTGGTGAAAAGCTAGCAATGCCTGCCTGGTCGGGGAAAACCCGACATGCTCCGTCCCGGCATTGTAGGGATGCGAGGGTCTATGGTCATACGACTACGGCCGTGCACGACATGAGTACACCCCCCGCCCCCCCCGTCCCCCATCTCATCGGAGGCAACTATTTGGAATTAGTGGTGGAACACTGTTTTTCACAGGAAAAAAAGGGTTACAACCCGTACGAAAACTGAGAGAGTCAGTAAGTAAGAAAAGCACACCCTCATTCGAAGCTTCTAGCTAAAGGTAAAAAAAAAGAGGAAAAAGAGCCACAGAGACTCCACCCGACCAGAACCCTCGGCGTGGTAGTAAGACAATGACAGCCTTACCTTCCTCCCCTCACCCCTACCACCCGCCCCCGCCGGCTCGAAAATTCCACCCCCCCTCCCGCTCCCCTGCCCGCGCTACCTTGGGCTCGCCTGCATACGCCTCCTCCCTCCCCCGTCCTTACTCTGTTCTTATCATCTCTTGTCCTTTTTTCCCCGACCCGCTTCCCGAATACTGGCCGAATTTCAAAAGGTGCGATTTGCGCACAGGTTCACTTTTTCCACAGGCCCAGTAGATTTACCTTACCTTCGACAGGGGGGGGGGGGAGGGGGGCCGACTTGACTTTTCGCCCTCAAACCCTTTTTTAATCACCGCACCCACGTTTTTGAGAGAAAAATACTTGAGGTCAGTGTGGGGAAAAAAAACAGCGGTGAAAAAAAAGGGTTGGGTTTAAAAAAGCTCCTTCTCCACCACCTCTACTACCCCCCCTCCCGCGCCAATTCCGCACCCCCCAACCCGAACCCTGAATACTACCGAACTACTGCGATGCCTGCCTGCCTCTGCTGTAGCGCCAGCTAGTCGGCCTAGTGGTAGAGATAATCCCGACCAAAAAAGAGAGGAAACCGAAAAAAAAAAAAAAAACGAGCAAGGAAGAAAAAAAACAGAGAAGAGTAAACTACGGATACTACTCTGTTGAAGTTTTTACCTCTGTGTCGTGTGTTCTTCTACAAACCGTAAAGGGGAGGGAGGGAGGGGGGCGGCGGGAGAGACTCAAGTCATGCATCATGGCCGTAGTCGGGGGGAGGGGGGGGAAGGGGCACGCAAAACAGGCGCGACCGACCGACAGACAGACCGACCAGTACCACCGTATACACCGACTTAGCAGGTAGCAAATACGCAAGCAAACGAAGCAAAGAAGAAAACTCCGCCCACCAAGCTGACTCCTTCCCCCCTCCCCTGCCACCTCTCTTCCTCCTTCCCTCCCTCACTGCTCCCTTCTCTCCTTTCACCCCCCCTCCTTCCATACCCCCCCTCTCTTTTTCAACAGCCCGAGGGGCTCCCCCGGGGACGTTTATGTTCTGTCCCCTCCATCCTCATCTTCGTCTCCCTCGTACGTTTCTTTCGCCACGCCACCGGCCCTCACTTGGGCGGCGAGTGCGGCTGAAGGAAAGCGAGGGGGAGGGGGGGGTAAACGCGGGGGGCAAGGTTGAGAGGGGCAGGGTAGGGTAGGGTAGGGTAGGGTAAGGTAGGTTAGGGTAGGGTAGACGAATCACTCAGCAAACGAGAGATGGGGGTAGGGTAAGGTAGGTTAGGGCAAACGCGTCACTCAGCTAACGAGAGGTGGGGGAAGGGTAGGGCGGGGGTAGGGTAGGTTAGGGTAGACGCATCACTCAGCTAACGAGAGGTAGGGGGGGGTACTCATTTGTTGCTTGCCTTAAGTCATTTGACCATTGACCACGCATCCCTTTTGAGACGGAGCACCGTCCCTACTCCTAATAGAGACACCTCCAACATTTGGGGCGCGGGGGGGGGTACTCATGTCGGGCATGGCCGTACGAGTAGTCGTGTGACCATAGACCCTCGCATTCCTACAGTGCCGGGACGGAGCACGTTGGGCTTTCGCCAGCCAGGCACGGTGGGGGGGGGGTGTACTTATGTCGTGCATGGCCGTAGTCCGATGACCATAAAGACCTTAGCATACAGTGCATGCACATCAAGCATAAGAAAAAAAACAAAAAAACGCACCTGCTCCTTCGCCTCCATGCCTCCAGACCACCATGGCCTCGCGGTACCGTGCCGTGTCGTCTTGAGCCTTCGCCTGGTACGGCAGCTTCTCCTCGTCGGACATGCGGTTCCACTCCTGCTCTCATTCGGGCGGTACGTAGGTAGACAGGTCGTCCAGGAGAAAGGTTGGTCGGTAGACAGGTCGGTCGGTAGATAGGTTGGTCGGTAGACAGGTCGGTCGGTAGACAGGTTGGTGTTGGTTAGTGGGTTGGTCGGTCAGTCGGGGTGTTTTGATCCGTTTCATGACTTCGATCGGCAAGCAAAGGCCAGAGAAAATAATATAATTCCAGTTCTTATCTATACCCCTACGAGTAATGTTCTTTAATCTGAAAATTCGAAGAATCACGAAAAAATGCGAAAAAAAAACAGCAAAAAACAGCAACAAACTGAACACCCCCCCCCCCGCGCCAAAAAACCCCCCAGAAAAATGGGAGGGGGGGCGGGGGTGGGTGGAGGTGGGGTTATACATAATGTCGTGCATGGCCGTAGTCGTATGTATGACCATAGACCGTCGCATCCCTACAATGCCGGGACGGATCGGTGGAGGGGTACCAGGTACTCAATATCATGCATGGCCGTAGTCGTATATACGACCATAGACCCTCGCATCCTTACAATGCCGGGACGGAGCATGTCGATGGGAGGGGGGGGGTTACAAACATGAAAAAAAATGCCCTCACCTGTCCCAGCATCTTAGACATGTCCATGTTCTTGGCCTCGGGGTAGGTGTCCCTTAGCCTGGGCCGCATGGACTGGCTGAAGTGCAGGAAGGCGCTCATGGCGCGCTTGGGCGCGAGCGGGTCCTTCTTGGCCCTCTTGTTGGGCACCTTGAGGGGACCGTCGTACACCGCCAGCTCTTGCTCATACCTGTTCCAGTCCAAAATATACACACGTTTGTTGGGTTTTGGTTTTTTGGTTGGACGGTAGGTCAGTCGGTGATTGGTCGGTCGGTAAACAAAAACAGAGGTTGAGCTGACGTGGGTTGAGCTTTCGATATCTTGGAACTTTCGATACATCCAGCATTCGATATCTCGAGCTTCCGATATGTTGAGCGTTCGATACATCCAGCATTTGATATCTCGAAACTTTCGATACATCCAGCATTCGATATATTGAGCTTTCGATATATCCAGCATCCGACACATCCAGCATCCGATATCCCGAAAATTTCGAAATATCAGGTGTATCGAACGCGCTTTCTGCCCTCGTAATCTCACGTGGCCTTTCCGTGCACTATTAATCTATGTATGCCGATATATCATACGATGACGCAATCACTTGTTTTCTCTCTCGACATGGGCGTATATAGCGAAACCATCAGCAGCCTCATGAGAGGGGAGGCGTGATCACCCCTCGATAGTGAATATTTACGCGGAGGTTTTGTGCTTGGGCGCCTGAAGCCGACCCTCCGACCCAGACGAACCCTAAGCCAGTTATGACCAGTGCTCGTAGGATGCCGTGCTTGGTAAGACTCTAGGGCGACTCGGCCGTCTCGGGAATGCTGTGCTTGGAGAGAGTCCCAGGTTGAATTCGGCCGGCTCGGGGATGCTGTGTGCTGTAGCCGGGGAGAGACAACGCCGCATAAAATATACCCTTCACGTAGCCAACCAGCCTACCTTAAGGGAAGAAGAAAAAAAGCACTTACGTATCAACCCTTGACTTCTACTGCCCATGAAACGAAACAGGAGGTTGCAGTTCGGCAACGACAAAGTTGGGTTTCCAGCGAAAGGCCTTCCTATAAATCAGTTTTGGCCCGCCAAAAGGCATGTTTAAATTCAACGTACATGTCCGTTTTAGTGTCCGCCNCGACTTCAGAATCGCTAGCCCCCGGGCGCGGAGCAGCAGCAGCAGCAGCAGCAGCAGCAGCAGCAGCAGCAACCGGAGGAGGAGGAGGGGAAGCTCTTGAAAGGAAGCTTCCCGGGGGGGGGTTGGGGGGGGACGATAGGTTCGCCTTCCCAGAAGGGGGGTGAGCGGAGGAGTTGGAGTGAGAGGAGGCGGTGGCGGCGTTGGTAGTGGCGGCGGCGGAGAAGGGGATGAGGCGGCCGGAGTCGTCCACTGCTCCTCCTTCGGAGTTTTCCAGCACCGCCCTTTGCTTGTCGAACTCCGTCTATTGTTTGGGCGGAGTAGGGTAGGGTAGGGTAGGGTAAGGTAGGTTAGGGTAGGGTAGGGTAGGGTAGGGTAGGGTAGGGTAGGGTAGGGTAGGGAGGGCAGTCAGCAAACGAGAGATGGGGGTAGGGTAAGGTAGGTTAGGGCAAACGCGTCACTCAGCTAACGAGAGGTGGGGGAAGGGTAGGGCGGGGGTAGGGTAGGTTAGGGTAGACGCATCACTCAGCTAACGAGAGGTAGGGGGGGGTACTCATTTGTTGCTTGCCTTAAGTCATTTGACCATTGACCACGCATCCCTTTTGAGACGGAGCACCGTCCCTACTCCTAATAGAGACACCTCCAACATTTGGGGCGCGGGGGGGGGTACTCATGTCGGGCATGGCCGTACGAGTAGTCGTTTGACCATAGACCCTCGCATTCCTACAGTGCCGGGACGGAGCACGTTGGGCTTTCGCCAGCCAGGCACGGTGGGGGGGGGGTGTACTTATGTCGTGCATGGCCGTAGTCCGATGACCATAAAGACCTTAGCATACAGTGCATGCACATCAAGCATAAGAAAAAAAACAAAAAAACGCACCTGCTCCTTCGCCTCCATGCCTCCAGACCACCATGGCCTCGCGGTACCGTGCCGTGTCGTCTTGAGCCTTCGCCTGGTACGGCAGCTTCTCCTCGTCGGACATGCGGTTCCACTCCTGCTCTCATTCGGGCGGTACGTAGGTAGACAGGTCGTCCAGGAGAAAGGTTGGTCGGTAGACAGGTCGGTCGGTAGATAGGTTGGTCGGTAGACAGGTCGGTCGGTAGACAGGTTGGTGTTGGTTAGTGGGTTGGTCGGTCAGTCGGGGTGTTTTGATCCGTTTCATGACTTCGATCGGCAAGCAAAGGCCAGAGAAAATAATATAATTCCAGTTCTTATCTATACCCCTACGAGTAATGTTCTTTAATCTGAAAATTCGAAGAATCACGAAAAAATGCGAAAAAAAAACAGCAAAAAACAGCAACAAACTGAACACCCCCCCCCCCGCGCCAAAAAACCCCCCAGAAAAATGGGAGGGGGGGCGGGGGTGGGTGGAGGTGGGGTTATACATAATGTCGTGCATGGCCGTAGTCGTATGTATGACCATAGACCGTCGCATCCCTACAATGCCGGGACGGATCGGTGGAGGGGTACCAGGTACTCAATATCATGCATGGCCGTAGTCGTATATACGACCATAGACCCTCGCATCCTTACAATGCCGGGACGGAGCATGTCGATGGGAGGGGGGGGGTTACAAACATGAAAAAAAATGCCCTCACCTGTCCCAGCATCTTAGACATGTCCATGTTCTTGGCCTCGGGGTAGGTGTCCCTTAGCCTGGGCCGCATGGACTGGCTGAAGTGCAGGAAGGCGCTCATGGCGCGCTTGGGCGCGAGCGGGTCCTTCTTGGCCCTCTTGTTGGGCACCTTGAGGGGACCGTCGTACACCGCCAGCTCTTGCTCATACCTGTTCCAGTCCAAAATATACACACGTTTGTTGGGTTTTGGTTTTTTGGTTGGACGGTAGGTCAGTCGGTGATTGGTCGGTCGGTAAACAAAAACAGAGGTTGAGCTGACGTGGGTTGAGCTTTCGATATCTTGGAACTTTCGATACATCCAGCATTCGATATCTCGAGCTTCCGATATGTTGAGCGTTCGATACATCCAGCATTTGATATCTCGAAACTTTCGATACATCCAGCATTCGATATATTGAGCTTTCGATATATCCAGCATCCGACACATCCAGCATCCGATATCCCGAAAATTTCGAAATATCAGGTGTATCGAACGCGCTTTCTGCCCTCGTAATCTCACGTGGCCTTTCCGTGCACTATTAATCTATGTATGCCGATATATCATACGATGACGCAATCACTTGTTTTCTCTCTCGACATGGGCGTATATAGCGAAACCATCAGCAGCCTCATGAGAGGGGAGGCGTGATCACCCCTCGATAGTGAATATTTACGCGGAGGTTTTGTGCTTGGGCGCCTGAAGCCGACCCTCCGACCCAGACGAACCCTAAGCCAGTTATGACCAGTGCTCGTAGGATGCCGTGCTTGGTAAGACTCTAGGGCGACTCGGCCGTCTCGGGAATGCTGTGCTTGGAGAGAGTCCCAGGTTGAATTCGGCCGGCTCGGGGATGCTGTGTGCTGTAGCCGGGGAGAGACAACGCCGCATAAAATATACCCTTCACGTAGCCAACCAGCCTACCTTAAGGGAAGAAGAAGAAAAAAAGCACTTACGTATCAACCCTTGACTTCTACTGCCCATGAAACGAAACAGGAGGTTGCAGTTCGGCAACGACAAAGTTGGGTTTCCAGCGAAAGGCCTTCCTATAAATCAGTTTTGGCCCGCCAAAAGGCATGTTTAAATTCAACGTACATGTCCGTTTTAGTGTCCGCCNTCGATCGCTCGGTTTTTGATCGGGTTGGAGCATCGAGCTGGTTGAAAAGTTGGGATTGCGACCACCATGATTGGTTTTGAGGCGCCACCGCCGGGGTACGCTGTGCTATGGTCTATAGGCGTGGGCGCGGCTGTTGTCCCGGTGGCCTCGGGTTGTGGTTCACGTGTTGTCGCCTCGGTCGTGGTCATCGATGCCACCAAGAAATGACCAGATTGTACCGGGGGCGTGTGCCCACCGTGGACATGCCGGTCCAAGTCGGGCCAACTCCTCAATTTGATTTGAATTCTTTGGAAAAGAAGGTCCTGGGACCTTCTTGGTTTTTTCGTCCAATTCAAATTGATTAGACCCCAAGATCCTAATCTTTGATGCTGGTGCGTGTGTTGACCAATGAAAAGCGTATTTGAATTTTATTTTTTCCAAGTTGAATTTATTTCATACTCGTTAAAACGGGCCCTTAGGGGGCGTATGTCTATCTGTGAATAAAAAAAAACCCCGATATATCGTGATCGTCGTGAGCGCAAGGATCCTTGTTATCGTTGTAATGATCAGTATCGCTACCGAAATAATTGTCGTTATCGTGATATTCTTATTGTCATCAGTGAAAAAAGGCTGCGATGAGCTCTGGTTCTCGACCACGCCATACTATTAATAGCACGACACAAAAAAAGCGCAACGAGAACCGATTAAAAAAACAAAAAACGTCAACAAAAAATACGAAAAATAAACTAAAAAAAAAAGACAAAACGACAAAACAAAAGTAAATCACAACGACCGAATACATTGTTTTGTTCGCCAGTTCGCACCTTTTTCCTCCTTCCTACAATACCTGACCCCCCAGGCACCAACGTCTTGTTTTCTCCCCTGTCCCCTTTTTTGGATGTTTCTGCCTCCGAGGAAAGTGCGTCCGTCGGCGCGGGCAACAACCTGACGAAATAGGTGGTGTGACAAAAAAAAACGAAAAAAAAAGGCCAGTGGCACAACGAATGAAAAAGTGAGCGACAGTAGTGCGAGTGAAAAAATTAGTGACAAAAAGGCATGGACAAGGTCAGTGGAAAAAGGAGTACGTGAGAAAAAGCCGGTGATAAAATTAGACAATCACGTTCAATGATGAAGTGAGCGAAAACGCAAACACGACATTAAGATAGTGATACAATCAGTGGTAAAATCATTGAGCTGACGTCAGTGGTAAGTAAATAAAACTACTTCGGGGGGCCATAGTAAAGGACCTATGTTACACACAGAAACCTATAAATTAAATTATTAATCTTTTTAGGGGATTTTACAAAAAGGGGTACACCCCCCTGTATCGATACAAAAAGGGGGACATCGGTTTTCGCCGCCGGGTAAGCCCATATACTCTGTCAAATCGACTCGAAAATAAAACTGATGCGTTTGCCACACTCACATGGCGCCTCCCTACCATCCCCAGCGTTTTTTATTTATTTTTTCATGTTTAACGGGTGAACGAGAACGATCAAAAGGGGGGTGTGAGCATATCCCCCTTTTTGTTATGCCTGCGCGAGGGTATCCCCCTTTTCATCTGCTTAGTTTGGGAAAGTCCCCCTTTTTTCGTAACGTCCCCCTTTTTGTAAATATGCAGAGAGGTATCCCCCTTTCTGTGTCAAAAAGACCTAAGGTAAGTGGCCCCTCCATGTTCTGGTTGTTGTGGCACGCCCAACAGACGACGTCTAACGTCGAAAAGACCAACGGCCCACACCTAGGCAAACGTGGCCAGCAGATCAGCATACATTGGTTGGCGCCCTGTGCCCTGTTGTCCTCAAAAATCACCAACATATATAAACGAGTATACGTAAATATATACGTAACAAATGATAGTACGTAGTACTCCTCTGGTACTACTGCTGGCTGCTGTACGTATATATGTAGTCGTGCCGGTACCGCCGTATACGTATCCGCGTATATCAGGTACGTACCATGGCGTAAAGGAAAGGAGATTCTTATTGTACCAGGAAATGAGCTGTTGAGCTGTTCGGTCAGAGTGATGGTTAATATATGACTTATGAGTATACCGTTAATGCGCTGGGCCGTTGAATTGGTGTTGACGACCGCCTCTTTAACGATAACCCCGCCGCCGGTGCTTGGTGGTGTCCCCCCTTTTGTTACGATATATGAGGGGTGTCCCCCTTTTTGTCAAATGCCCATATTTTTACCAACAACATTTGGTCCTGTTTACTACGATCCTCCGTAATAGCGATAAAATGAGTTGACAAAATGAAGTGCCAAAGTTAGTGTGTTCAAAGTGATAAAAGCGAGCGACAAAGTGAGTGGAAAAAGTGTGGGGGAAAGTGACCAAGTGAGTGAAAAAGTGACAAAGTGAGCGCCGAAGCGATTGAAAAAGTAAGTGACGCAGCGAGGTAAAACAATGGCAAAGTGAGCGGCAAAGCGCGTGACAAAGTGAGTGACGCAGCGAGTAACCTAAGTGCCAACGTGAGAGACAAAATTACGAGACAAAGTGAGTGATAAAAGTGTCAAAGCGAGCGAAAAAAATGAGCGACAACGCGACGAGACAAAGTAAGTGACAGAGCGGCGCGACAAAGTGAGCAACGAAGTGCCAAAGCGGGTGCCAAAGTTACAAATCGAGCGGAAAAATCAAGTGGCAAGGTGAGCAAGCGAGTGACAAAGTGAGCAAAAGCGAGTGACAAAAGCGAGTGAAAAAGCAAGTGGCAAAAGTTCGTGACAAGGGTGAGCGATAAAGTGCACGACCGAGTGCACGACCGAGTGCGTGACAAATGGAGCGACAAAGCGACTGATCAATAGCGAATTAACGAAAAAAACGAAAAAAAGAAAGAAAAAAAGTCAGAGGCAAAAACGAAAGAAACATTCAGTGACAAAAGCGAGTGGTAAAACCTCAGAGACGACGCCTCACCTTGAGAGAGGGCCCATGCTGTTCCTCCGACCTCCCTCAAGCCCCTTCCCCACCACCACCTCCACCAGCTCCCCGCTCCCCCCCATCCGCCCCTTCGAGGACGCGCCCGACGCCTCAGCGTCAGAGCCAAAGCATTCGTCGGCCCTCTCGCGCCGGGGGCGGTTAGCACTAAGCTTCACGCCACCGCTACCTTTCCCGCTGCTGCTGCCGCCGCCTCCACGAGCACCACCACCACCACCACTACCGGCGCCGCTGCCACTGCCATCGCTATCCCCTCGGAGGAACGACATCCCGAAAACACTATCCCCGCTGCGGGTTCCAGCGCGAGCAGGGCTAGCACCCCCACCCCTACCCATCCCACCACCACCACCACCACCACCACCACCACGGCTACCATCCCCACCCCCCTTACCAGCACCGCCTCCACTGCCACTACCACCACCACCGTGGGTAGACATGGAGCGGGGGCTATGCTTGCGCCGACGGCTATGCCCCATCGCCCGCCCGTCCCCGCCATGCGAAGAGGCCGCCCCCCCCCCTGCCCCCCGTCCCTCCCCCCCCCCTCCCCTCACCCCCGCCTTCGCTCCAACCCCCGCAGCAGCAGCAGCAGAAGCAGCGGAGGAGTTCATGGAGAGGGAGCGGCGTACACGGGGACCAGGGGTGCCCGGGGATGGAGGCGGTATCGGGCCCAGGTGGTCTCCGGTTTTCCAAGACGAATGAGGAGGCGGTGTCGGTGTGGGGACCGAAGACAGGGCCCTCGGCCTTTGGAGGGGGATGGGGGCGGGGCGAGGGGGAGGGAGGGGGGGGTGAGAGACTGCCATCAAGATAACCGGTGTGTAGGGGGTAGGAGTCGGGTTTGGGGGTGGGGGTGGCGGTGGGGTAGGGGGTAGGGATTCAAACAATTCGAATTTCCCCCCCCCCCCCCCCCAGAAGTTTGGTACACTATCAATAGATAGTAGTAAGAAAACGATCGCTCTTCTAGTAGATGGTGGCCACAGGCGGCGAAACAGGAAGGGGATAAGATTAGCAAAACGTTTCTATGTAATATATGGAAACAGCGCAATGAGCGCCCAACTGTTGGAGGTGTCTCATAGGAGCAGGGACCGTGCTCCGTCTTGAAAGGGATGCGTGATCAATGGTCAAATGACTAAGGCAAGCAAAACATTAGCCCCCCCTTCTCCCGGCTGGCGTAAAGTCTAGGGTAAGGAAACGCCTGAGACAGCCATTAGAAGCCCATACAAATAGTACAGCCATTCATAGAACAGCCCACACAGCTCATGCGACTTGTACAACTCATGTAACTCATACATGTCATATAACTCATACAACTCATATAACTCATACCTACCATATAACTCATACAGCTCATACAAACTCATACAAAATCATACAGCTCCTACAAAATCATACAAGTCATACTTCGTAGAACTATCAATACTACCGATCGTAGATATGACACACGCTGCTATACAGCTATACAGGGGCAGGGCACGCACCACCGAACGAATAATTGCAATGCTCTTCACCCCCCCCCCGGTTCGGGCTAGCGTAAGGCCTACTACCGAGGAAGGGTAGGCCATCACCTGACAGCCGTCGGAATCCCATACAGCTCATACAGCCCATGCAGTGCATACATCACATACAGTGCATACAGCTTATACAGCGCATACAGCTCATACAGCTCGTATCTATCATAAAACTCCCCGCAAATCATACCGATGGAACATGCGATACACGCGGTGTGGTAACATCAACGCGAGGGGCACCACGCACCACTGCACGAACCACCATCCCCCCAAAAAACTATTACGGAACTTTTCACACCTCCAACAGATCGTGATCTAGATAATCTACAGATAGATTCATGATCTAGATCATCTACCGATAAATCATTATCTAGATCATCATCCACAGATAGCTCATGATCTAGATCGTCTACAGATAGATCACTATCTAGATCATCTACAGATATATCATGACCTATGATACGTAGATAATCTACAGATATATCATGATCTAGATAATCTACAGATATATCATGATCTACATCATTTACAGATAGATCATGATCTAGGGATCATCTAGTTCCTCACCTGCCGTTGTTAGAGGTTGTGCAAGGAACTGCATAATATCGATCCAACCCCGGAAACATGTGGTGCCACGACCATGCAGACTATCCGGGTCCCACCCGCCAACACGAGCTATGACTATTACGGGGGACCATAGTAAAGACTAGTAAATAGGGCCAAATGTTGTTAGTAGAAATAGGCAAATATCTAGGTTTTAGTGTATGCCGTAGGTCCTATTTACTATGGTCCTCCGTTAGACCGTACAAAAACGGGAAACAGATGACGCATGCTACGTACGGTTAAGGCGCACCATGATTGTGCCTTCTGAGGGTGGTGGCTTGAGGAGCTCTATACTAATATACTAAGTAAAAAAAACTGATTTTGGAAGAACATAAAAGTGCTATATAATATGCCCGATGCTCAATACCAGGGCCTATGCATACAACGAACAATGTCAATGTTGCAACACAAAAAATGAAAGTCGGACGATTTTGGGTAAAAACCTTTCAGAACGGCAAAACTGATCCCACACTCAGAACTGAAAACAAATCCCACACTAATTCCAAGTAGTTTGTCCCCAAAATCGTGGGACCAGTTCTTAAGGGGTTAATCCCTTAATAACCGGTCCCTCTTTTTTGGGGCCAAACTACTTGGAATTAGTATGGGATAGGTTTTGCAGTTCTCAAAGGGTTAACCCGTTTAGGACTGCAGTCCCGTTTTGGGGAAAAACCACTCTAATTCTAAGTAATTTGTCCCCAAAACGGGACTCCAGTTCTGTAAGGGTTAAGGAGCCAGACCGTTCAGAAAACATTTCAGCCAAACAATATTACCTTGATCGTAGCGCGCATCGGACCTGCATTGACATATCTACGTAGATCATCACGTTACAGTGGGAATTGATGATCTATATGATCTGCAGATGATCTGTAGATGATCTGTCAGAGGTGTGAAAAGTTTCTGCCGCCCTCTTCCGCCTCAAACCCCACCACAGCAGTGTATGATAGGTGGTTGCCAGCCAGATAAGATACCCGCCAGCTTCCTGCTTGCACTCTGCCGCATAATATATGTTTTTGCTTGTCCAATACCCGCCGCATACTTTGTCTCTCTCTCTCGAGTGTGGTCTCAGAACTGGTACGTCCTACATATCAGAAGAGGACGAAGCTCAAAAGGCATCTCTTATGGACGGCTGTAAGACAACTGGTGAGGGCGGACACATTCCGCACAAACCGGTGAACATCAGTGCAAAACATCAACTTCATTTACGCTATATGGGAACATGGGAAATGTGGCACGGGTTTCGGGAAGGGAACTTAAGGCAACGCATCGATACATTTGTTTCATCCTCGGAGACGCATGCTACGATAGAGGTGCCTCATGGTTTTTCCGAGCTGCTCACTTCAGGAGCTCCATAAGGGCCCATATTAACGAGTATAAAATAAATTCAATTTGGAAAAATAAAAACAAAAAATCGCTTTTCATTGGTCAACACACGCACCAGCACCCCCCAAGATCCTAATATTTGGTGCTGGTGCGCGTGTTGACCAATGAAAACTTTTTTTTTTCCAAATTGATTTTTTTTCTTCGTTAAAACGGGCCCTAAGGCCGTCTCTTATAAGTTTCTTTTTGAGGTTCATAAATGGACCCCTTTTGACCAAGGGCAAAAAAACAGCATCTTATGGAACTCAAAACGACGAAGTTTGACCACAAAAAAATATGAACATCAGTTTGACGAGGCCACCTCACTCATTCTGCGCCCCAGAATGAACAGGGTCAGAGGTTACAAAATGGAGTTCAAATTTGAGACTTCGTATAGGTTTTTGTGTGCATACTATATGCTTGGTATAACAGCAGTGTGTACTCGTATTATAGTACGACGTACATCTACCCGGCACACCACCAGTAGAGCTGCTGTATATACAGACTGAAGAAGCGGTCGCACAAGCCCACACTCGCCCGGCCCTCAGTCAGGAACTCTCACTACGGCATCGGGGAGGGACGATGAGGTGGATGTGAGCAATCGATCGTCTTGGTTGGGGAACTGTCGACGAACTCGCTGGGCAGCTCGTATCCTACCACTGCTGCAGCAGCATCTTGGTGTGAGCGTGTGTTTTGTCCCTATACAGAGCCGACACGATGCTCTCGACTCGCCGAGCACGCTCGGCATCTGGGTGCCGTCATCGCTCTCTTAGGGTCGAAAGAGCTGGGCGCGCAGAGGCGGCACGTGCTGGGCGATGTTGGGGTGGCTCGATGCTAACTTTTTATTTGAACGAGTACGATCTGGATGGTACCTGCTTTGTACGGTGCGAGCACTGCTGCTGTATACATGCCTGGTATCATATACCATGTTGTACCTGGTAACATACCGGTACAGGAGTTGGAAGCACTTGGTTTATGTGTGGACTCTCGTCTTTCGTGGTCTCCGCCTCATACGAAAAAAATGAAACACGTTTTTTTGTCATACGCTTCCATAAGAAACTACACTTGACGAGTGGACTTCAAAAATGAAGTCACAAACAGACGAGTCAAAAGGGGTCCATTTATGAACCTCTAAAAAAATCCCGTAAGAAACGGCCTAAGTGACAGAAAAATAGGTTTTGAAGGAGATTGAAAGGGCCACCCGATGAACAACCTCATGACCTGAATCTACTATCGAAAATATTGCAACACAAGACTAAATTCCGACGATTTTGAGTTAAGGAGACCGATCGTTCAGAAAATGCTTCAGCCAAAAAGTGCTAGGAGTACCTCTATCGCAGCACGCGTATCAGACAAGAATGTTGGCTCCAAAGGGTTTCTTAGGGTGTGGAAGCTGTAAGGTTTGGAGCCGATGGGTGTGGGAGAAGAGGGCGAGTTAGGAGCGGCTGTACGTTACGCGAAGAACACGTACGCACACTTTTTTTAACCAGATTCACCCCCTCCCCCCCCCCGGCCCAAAATGCTCTAACATGGCTAGAGCTCCATTGGTACTAGCACGGCCAGCTGCTCCACCATAGGTTCCAACCTACTGTAGCAGTGTTTCGGGTCGCCTGATCTCGTACGGCAGTATGGGCCCGCCAACAAAAAACGCCTACGTAACCTGCGCAAACCTTAGAATAGTATGGTCACGCCATTTATGTTCACCCTTGCACATGGACTGCTGTGTAGGATTTAGTGTAGTGGTCGCCCTTGAGCGCATTTTTTTCAATGGAGTTTTCTTAGCGTCTCCCCAACCTTGTGTTATTATTTGCCTTAGAAGGTTATTTCTTATTGATAGGCCTCCATCCCTACCACCTTCCGTCACCCCACAATCTCCAATTGCACCACCACCTCTATATCCTATTCTCAATCTTCTGGTGCCTCGACCTCATGGTGGATTGGTAGTGCCGTTTGCACATAATCACGTACGTCACCAATTGATCCGCACCATGCAGTAAAGTTATGGTGCGGCGCAATTGGTGACGTATGGTATTACATGGAAACGGCACAACCAACCCACAGGTCCAGAGACCAGAAAAATGAGAAGATGATAGAGACGGAGGGGCGCAAGGAGGTGGTGATGCTGGAGGTGGCGGTGCAATTGGGATGGAGATGTGACAGAAGGCCGAGGGGCTGGAGGTGACATAGGAAACCAGGTGACCCAAAATACCACTAGGCTTGACCCTGTGGTGGAGCAGCTGGCCGCGCTAGTCCCAATGGTGCAAGCGATGTCAGGGCATTTGGGGTGGGGGGAGGGAGGAATCCGGCCCAAGAAGTGTGTGTGTTGCTTCACATGAAACCGTTCTTTCTACCCGTCTACATCCAGCACACCCAGTGTCCGTGCCGGTTCTTCATCCTAAAAAGGTACCAGTTATGTGGTCACAAAAGTATGACACAGAGATACTACATTGTATTGCAGCAAGGAAAGGGAAAATGACAGAAGTAATGATGCAGAAATAATTGTGTCTAGCGCAACGGAGGTCTATATATAGGGCAAAGCGTCACCTGACAGCCGTGGGGGGCTTGGCCTTCCCGCCCTCGCTCGACCCCTCGTCGCCGTCGCTCTTTCCTTGCCCTCCGCGCCTATCGCGCCTCGATCCGGGCCTTGCCGCAGCCTCCTCGTTGTCGAAATTCTTTTCAGGGAATGAAACAAAAACGAGTCAGAATACAAGAAAAATACGAACGAAATGAAACGAAA
>MEHQ01003322.1:0-71861 GCA_008828725.1 Saccharina japonica
AGCGAAGGAGGAATAAGGCCCGCAATACATCAGGTAGTTTACGATGCCAAGGGACCTAGAGGCTAAGGCTCTAGTTTACGATGCCAAGGGGCCGTTGAAGAGACCCAGTTTGCATTGTTGATTCCTGACGTAATGAATGATGCAAAAAAGGCCCAAAATATCGAAAGAAGTCCCGTTACAATATTGTCGATTACTGATCCCGGACGCAATAAATGAGCCCCAATCAAAGGCACACTCTCCAGCAAGAAAACACACAAAGCAACGCAATGAGGCAAGCAAAGCCAAACCATGGAATAAAATCGACGGACTCTAAAATATGGTATACCCAAGCCACTTTCCCACAACGCACGACAGACAACTAACGGAGTGACGCGAAAGAAGCCCAACCCATCCATGTAAAAAATCATTAAAAATCAAAATATAGGGTGTTTTTCCTTGCAAGACCATGCAACACACGCTAGACCAACGCCATATCCATCTACGCTCTCGTGTCCTGCAATGGTGCCCAAGAAGCCAAAGCCATGAAACATTCACGAATGCCACGAATGGAATATTAATATTCCACTCAACCGCTACTACCGTGGGATAAAACGAAAACGATTTCCCGTGCTGCACACGACAGTCAACCGCCTAACAAATCGAGAAATCGACAAAACAATTAAAATATATAAAGCGTTTTCCCGTGCAACACACGCCGGACAACCGCTACGAACAGAATATACCACCCCACCGCAATACCGTGGGATAAAACAAAAAAAAATTCCCGTGCGACACACGACAGACAACCGCCACATCCATCTACGCTCATGTGTCTACGGCAGTGGTGCCCAAGAAACCAAACCCATGAAAAAAGTAATCCACGAACAGAATATTCCACTCTACCGCAACACCGTGGGATAAAACGAAAATTATTAAACGTGCGACACCCGATAGATAACCGTCGCATCCATCTACGCTAATGTGTCTACGGCAGTGATGTTCAAGAAGACAAAGCGAGAATTCGACGAAACAATCAAATTAGACAAAGCGCTCTCCCGTGCGACACACGCCGGACAACCGCCACGAACAGAACGTACCACCCTACCGCAATACCGTGGGATAAAACAAAAACGATTTCCCGTGCGACACACGACAGACAACCGCCACATCCATCTACGCCCATGTGTCTACGGCAGTCCTAACCCAAGAAGCCGCACGATAAAAAAATAATCCACGAACAGAATATTCCACTCTACCGCAAAACCGTGGGATAAAACGAAAACTATTTCCCGTGCGGCACACGACGGACAACCGCCACATCCATCTACGCTCTCGTGTCCGGCAGCCATGAAATAAAATCCACGAACAGAATATTATTTCACTCTACCGCTATACCGTGGGATTAAACGAAAACGATTTCACGTGCAACACACGACAGACAACCGCCACACCCATTTACGAAAATCGACAAAACAATCAAAACATAAAAAACGTTTACTACCCATTCAACACACGACGTACAACTGCCATATCCATCTACGCTCATGTGTCTAAAGTACGGCAGGGATACCCAAGAAGCATAAACACGTTTTTTTCTCGTGCGACACGCGACAGACAACAGCCACATCCATTTACGATCTCGTGTCTACGCTCTCGTGTTTCCGGGAGTTATGCCCAAGAAGCCAAAGCCATGGAGAAAAAGGAACATGACATCCCTCTACAAACCGAAGCGAAAATTGAAAAGCTCAACAACAACAACAACAACAACAACAACAACAACAACAACAACTACAACAACAACAACAGCAACAATAACAACAACAATAACAACAACAATAACCATAACAACAACTTGAATGGGCAACATACATACATAAAATACCTGGTACAAAAAGTCTACGTCTGTAATTTATTAAAAATAATAATACCTGTTTACTCAGGGGCGTAAACAAAAAATAGAAAACGACACCACACCCCCCGTAGGAAGGTCAGAATGAAAAACAAACCGGATCGCTGTGATCACAGGACGAAATGAGCGAAAACCAGGTGGGGGGGGGGGGTGTAATAAAAAAAACTTGACTTATTGTTTTCTGGGATCACAACGGTCCGGTTCTTCCCTCCAATATAGGGGGGGGGGTATCTGGGATTCAGATCCGCGCATACACTCGGTTTACTTGAAAACATAATAATTGGTATCACTACGTTTATACGTAAAGGGGTACTTCAAATAATAACCTGGTTAGCGACACAAAACAATACCCAACATACGAAAACACGAACGAACTTCGTAGTCAGAAAAAAAACCTTTTTTTGCCTATTGATCCGTACTTAGCGACACCAAAAAAAAAAAACATTACGTGACAACAACGTAAACAACGTACCAACAACAACAGCAACAACAACTTAGGCCTTATAGGACTGGAGTCCCGTTATGGGGATTCGCATTATTCATTCAGAATGAAAACGCTGACCCGATTAATTAATGTCTTCTTCAGGTGATAATATATCAATAGCAGCAAAATTAGTACTCGTACTTTTTAAGTACCATGACTGGTACCGTATATACGTAGAGGGGTGCTAAATTTTCATCCCCACACAAACTCCATGATAAAAGTGGATGAAGATATTATTAATAAAACTTGGATAGAAAATTTCGGACGGGGGGAAAAGAAATCGAACTTGGATAAAAAAACTTCGAAAGTTCACGAGGCGGGGGGAAAAACAATCTCATCACTGTAACAGTCCGGATACGGAGCGGAGCGGTTTCATCCTCACACATTAAATCAATAGAAGTGAAAAATTTCACCACGGCGGCGTAAAAAAATCTCAACTGCGGCGGGGGGTAAGAATGCGGACCGCGAGGCACAGGCGTCGAGAAGTCAGGTTTTCCTGAGATATGCAAATGGCCCGAGCGTGGAGAACTGACGATTTACTGAGATCCATATATAATACTAATATTCTACAGTAGTAGCAGTAGCAGTGATACAGACTGGTCCTGCTATTTATTCTGAAACGAACGTTCCGAGAAAATTCTAGGGGAAGGCCGCGAGAGAGAGTGAAGTGGTGAAATTTCGATCACATGGCTCAAAGGCGCAAAAGCGAATCGTTTGTATTCAACATACGTGGCGAAAACATCTACGGCCATCGTGAAATGACAGAGCGAAAAGTAAAAAAACAAAAACGATCACATGGCGCGAAATTTCGATAACTCTACGCTACGGCAGGCACGTTGAGGGCGAACGAGAGATCGGAACCGAAGAACGCCTCTCAGTGCAATGATAACACGTATAATAAGAGGCTTATCATATGCTTACTCCTGTGGACGACAGGATACATACGTAGACACCGCCAACCTCTGATCACAACTAATGTCAACCATGAAGATTACCCAACGTCCGGCCTACGAGTCCTGCCATCATGGGATGGTCTTCATAATTGTTGATGTTCGGGAACGCAAACCTCGAACGTTTCCAGAGAGCAACGGGCCCTCTAATGAGGACGCCCGCTCTCACTCTATCCTATAGGATCTCTTATTGCAAGACGCGAGGGTCTTGTGGATGCGCCTGCTTGCCACATACCTCGAAATGAAAGTGCACGTCAACGCCTCGAAGCGACAATGAGACCAGGTCTTTCGGGGAGGGTGGGAGTTAACAGGGCTTGTCATTGGCCGACCCTGGTGGGCGAGACCAGTTTTTTTCGGGGAGAGGGGGGGTTACCAGGGCTTGTCATGGGCCGACCCTGGTGGGCCGACCCGGCCCATCAATTATTTTAGATGATGGGCCGCGACCCGGACCGGCCCGTCAGGTTTTCAGAGGATGGGTCGCGGCCCGACCCGGCCCATCAATTTTTCAAAAATCCACAGCCCGGCCCGGTCCAGCCCATCACATTTAAAAAAAATCACAGCCTGACCCGGCCCAGCCCACCAACTTTCAAAAGTCTCGGCCTGGCCCGGCCCGTCACACGGCAGCGAGGCCCATGAGACACGGATATCGATCTTTCATCCGAAGAGAGAAGAGATAACGCCAGTACAACTGTAGTGATCCTTTGGCGGCGGTTTCCCATGCTATAGCAACAGCAGCCCCATCGCCGGTTCGACACCGACACATGGAGGTGAACGTCGCTGCAACTTTCGGTCAGAAGATGTCGCCTGCCTGGACCTACTTTACGAAGCTTCACCAGCGGTTCCATCCGCTGGACGAACCACGGCAAGAATGTCGTGCTACTTGCGTCGCCGAGACGCAAGGAGTGTCGTTTGTGCACCCACAACGGTACCAAGGCTTTGATCCGACATTTGCACAAAGCATCATATTATATTGTACGCCCGAGGCGATTTACCAGAAACGCATCGTACGAACGTAGCTGTTTTTGGCGGATAGCGACCCAGACACACCGGAAACAGTCGTAATCGTAGCAGTAGTACACGATATCTCATGGGTAGCGGCCCGGGCTGGCCCGTCAAAACACGTGGGCCTCCTCACGGGCAGGGCGGTGGCCCATATTGAACCCACATCTCATGGGCCGCGGACCGGGCCGGGCCAATCAAATTTTGAACGGACGGGCCGCGGATAGGCCGCGGCCCGACCCGACCCATACATCAAATTTCGTGAGGATGGGCCGCGGCCCGACCAGGCCCTATCCATGTTTCAGAGGATGGACCGCGACCCGACCCAAACCATCACATTTTCTATTTTTCACGGCCCGGCTCGGCCCATCAGACACCTGGTACGATAGGGGTCGTAGCAGTTTTTGGGCAAAATGTTTCCGACTGCCGGGCTCCGTAACCCCTTTGGGACCCCGAGATCGCAACCAAAACAAATATAACTTTGGTGGTTTCAGCCGTCTACGAACGGCGTGAGCGCCCAGAAGTATACGGGTAGGTAGAATCATGTTTCGCCCGTGCCGTACGTCTTCGTCCATTGTAACTCGGACACCATTTGTTTTAGTACCCCCCAATCACGCAGTGGACGTTTCGGCACTTTTTACCGTCAATTTTCCCCTCCCAAGTCCCAGGAGGGTTAACCGAGGAAATCTCTTGAACGATTCGTGTTTCATGCATATGTTTCTTCGTCGTATACCTGGGCTATCGGGTTGCACCTTCATGTTTTCTCGCAGTCAGTGTCTGGGTGAGCGCTCGCCGTCATCCGAACGCAAGCGAGCCCGCATGCCGTGGTGGAAATGACGGATAACTGCAAGAATCTTCGCTGGTACACCGAACCGCCGTGTTGAGTGCCTTCGACACCAGCTGCCTGTCAACAGAGGAATCGTACGAGTACGCTTTCTGTAGATCGATGAAGCAACATGCACAAGGAAAATTATCTCGCTCTTCCGAGCTCTTGCAATCGGCGCACGACGAACAGCACGTCGACTACTATCGCGCGAGACGAAAGCCGCGCACCGTACGCTTTCTGCATATCGATGAAACACATATACAATGGAAGAAAACAAATCCTGCAACAGTGGTGTTCATGTTCATAGTGTGCATATTAATGGCTGTTTAGAACGCCTTAAAGCAGTATATTCGTATAATACGCATCGGGCAGAAAATAGGGTCTTTATTCTCCCCAACAATAGCTGAAGTATCGTTCAGGGAAGAAAATGTCATCCGCAGTTCGAACTTGTTGAAAACGAAAACGTGTCGCGCAGCCGGTCGTGGTTCTGGCTCTCGGGGTTGGGGTTGGTGTCACACGGTTAGCGTTCGGTTCTATGCTGTCTGTGCCTTCTTCCCCCTTGCAAGTAAATGGTCCAGGAAGTGCCTGAATATTTTTTTTCGGGAAAATATTCGAGAAAATGGTTGGTACACGTTGGTACACTACTTTGTACGAGACAAAACGAATGCATGCAAACCAATATTTGGTTCAGACTGATTGGCTTAGGGTTAGGGTTGGTGCTATTCGTCTTGTACACAGTGGCCCTCAACGATTTTCTCGAAAATTCAGTGGGGGCTGTTACAGAGACGAACGGACTCGCCGACACGAGAAGTCTTTGCACACAGATCGGACTCCATGTGGAAACCCGATTTCCGATTCTCGGATCGGACACCATGTTACAGAGACGAGCTGTGCGCTGAGTTATTATTAATGAAGTATCACTAGCCTCCGTAGGCCGCAAGCATATGATTCATGATGAAGTCCGAACTCCGGCCGTTGGCCTCCAAGATATTCCTGTGCTCTAAAACACAGCAGTGCATCATTGTTTCCAGACCAGGCTTCAAGCCACGGAGGGTTCCACGGAAACCTCCCCGTTAGTGTGTCGAGTGTAGAGACCGCGGCGTGGACCTTTTCAGCAAGAAGGCGGGCAAGTGGTACCGCAGCCGAATGTTGCATGGTCAGGTGGCACGATAATGAGGCGACATTGAGTAGGAAGCGCCACGCATCCGTTTTGGGTGGCGTCCAAGGGAATGGGAAGGGCGGGGGGGCAACGGGTCGTAGGGAAAACGCGGCTGACGAAAGCAGGAACGAGACGGCAGACGGGGTAACAAGGTAGTACAGACCTGCCTATGCTACTCGTACCGCAAACTGCTGCGGCTGCCTCGAATATGCTTTAGTTGTGGTTTGGTTTCCTTCTCTTTGGTTTGGTTTCCTTCTCTTTGTTTTCGTTACTACCCTTGTGAACTACTGCTTTAAGTCTTGTTTGTTTGTTTGCCTGTTTGACTGGGTAGGGGCTGAGCCTGTTTTTGGCGGTGCTTTCTGTTTTCTGCTTTGTTTCTTTCGCGTGTCGTGTTGTCTATACCCCCATCTCCGGGTGGGGCACGACATTTATTTGTTGTTTTTCGTTTCTTCGTTTTGTATTCCCTTGTCTTTCGCTTTTATGTTTTATATCTTTCAATGTACTGCGCTGTACCTGGACTGCTGGCGTGCGTAGTATGTTGTAACTGTGGGTTGTGTGTCTTCACTTTAAACCGTTACTTCTACCCGTCGGCAACCAGTACACCCAGTGTCCATGCCGACTCTTCATCCTATAGAGGTACCAGTTATTATGTGGCCACAACACCACGACACATACATGGAGATATTACATTGTAATGCAGAATGAAGAGTAGACAATGCAATGCCATAGGTCGTAAGTACTGGATACGTACGACCGCAGTCCCGATATAAACATGCTAGTAGCAATCCATAAAAAACGAAGGGGGGAAAGGGGGGGGGGGGATATGTGTCGTGCCCCCACGAAGTTGTGGCAGACACTACAAAACAAAAAAAATAAACAATTATAACACATCAACATAGAGACATACAAACTCTGCTGTCCAGTGGCATAGAGAGATGCAAACTCTGTTGTCACAATAATAATACTACTCGTACACAGCAGCGATATACTACATACAGTGTAATGCAGTATGGATAGTAAACAAAGCAATACCACAATACTGCTATCATGCCACTGCACCGCATACGACAAGCACAACATACACACGCCAGCAACAGAGAGGAGACGAAGTAACGGCGGTGTGTGTTCTTTCTACCCGTCGACATCCAGCACGCCCAGTGTCCGTGCCGATTCTTCACCCTAGAGAGATACCACTCTGTCCAGAAGTATAAGCACCATTTTTATTGCATATTAATGTAGAAACGGTGCTTATACTTATGGACAGAGTGGTACTCAGTACAAGCTCTGCGGTCACAAAAACCACGACACATAGATACTTACTTACTTTTTTTTTTTTTTTTTCCATCCCATTTATTATCTTTGCACTTCCGTCTTCCTCCCTGGTCGTAACTCAGATCCGGGGTCACAAAGTAGGGTCCTCTCCCTCCTCCCCCACTACTGTACATTGTAAATGCACGCAGTAACCAAAATAGACAATGCAATGGCATGTATGTATATACATGACACATGCTATTAATAGCAGTCCAGATATGTTGAAAGCGATAACAATCGAAAATATTATAGAAGATAACAAAAACGAAAACAAAAGTAAAAAGAAGTGTCTTGACCCACGGAGAAGATGTGAGAGGCAATACAAAAATAAATAAATAAACAAAACAACATAACATAACATAATAGCCAGAGTAAGACTTTAAAAAACAACATAACATAATAACCAGAGTAATACTTTAATAATAACGTGAAGAAGAAGCATACATTTTTTTCAAAAGACGTATAATAGCAAATGATGTGTGGGAGTGATGGTCGAGACGGGAAAATATAATTACACAGGCGTCTGTGCAATATGAACTACGCACGCACAGCAGTCTAAAACCAAGTTCTACGAGTATACTTCGAAGTATCATTGTTTTTTCCCCATCCCATTTATTCTCTTCGCCTTCTTTTCTCTCTCCTTTCTATTAATAGTCGTAACTCAGATCTGGGGTCACAAAGTACGCTTCTCTCCCTCCCCCCCCACTACGGTTCGTGCCTTGCATTTTTTTCACGAGAAGACTTCAGCCTTTTCTTCCCTCGTCGACTCGCATCGAATTGTGCTTACCCACGCTACTATTAATAGGCGCTCTCCGCAGCTGGTTCCGTTTTTTATTCATTTTTGCAAATAAACTCAAAAAGTCCGACCCACGTGGGGCTTGATTTCCGTAAATCAACTCTTAGAAGCGTTCGTGGGTACTACTAGACCATCGGGGCGACCGACTCATATGTACATATTTAATCAAACAGCGTATACGTAGCTGTCGGTAGGAACTACTACTGTAGGAACTCCCGCAGCAAGACAAATATATAACTGTCGTCAACTTGTGTGCGTTGGTGTGTGTTTGAAAAGCGGGAAACAAAATCCATAAATAAATGTGTCAGACGCACGGCCTCGGCGGGTCCTGCTAGTCCCTCGGGTGTCCTCTGCGTGGTCCCGCGTGTATATACTACTACTGCTGTACTGCTGCTGTGTAAAATATATATATTGTTATACCATTTGCCATCTGACAATGTATGTGCAGCAGCTCTTATTTCAATCATACCAATCAACTATACGTACCTATCACAATCATCAATCATATCCCTGAATCCTTGACAAACTTATTATACCAATAATAATGTCCCCCAAAATGAATGGCTTTACCGACTCCTCACCTACGTTTCGCCAATCAATGAAAGCTGAAAGGGTGACATGTACTGCTGTGCCTTTCGATCCAATCTATGTTCCTCTTCTTCCTTGTTCATGGAAAGATCGGCACCCCTCACGACACCTAAAGATATTTCGCGACGACCGGCCTACAAAATCCCAGTGCAATAAATCCTCACCCTCATTTCCATCCCCACTGCAGGAAAACTCAATCCTTTAAGTCGTTTTACGTCGTACTATCCTTTTTCCGCCTGTATATATTTGATGACTCTGATGTGCGATGATGTTTCTCCGCTGCAATTTTTTCGGAGATTATTATCGCAGATCATCTCGGTCGTGCGTAGATACTGTTACGTAGATACGTGTCGAGGGGATTTCGAAGAGGGTCGTTAACCCATTCAGAACTGAACAAAAAATGTCCCACACTAATTCCAAGTAGTTTGTCCCCAAATTCGTGGGACCATTAAAATGAGCGCCGTCGAAATTAGAAACACTCGGGTTCGCTCGTAATTATAATTATGTCTTGTTTTTGCTTTATGTACGTGTTGCACGCTCGTTTCATAATGTGCAGACGTACATACACGCTGCATGCTGTATATATAAATAAACTCCACACCAAAAAGGGCCAAACCAAACGCCGATCGATAAAATATGTACCAGATACCTGGTAACAATATAATGTTCGTAAACATAGTATGCGCAGTCGGTTGTACCGCGTGCGTGCGTTCTTCGGGGCTTCTGCATGTGCAGTTGACGTCATCTAGCGCCGCGCAAACACACACAAAAAAAAAACTTTGACTTCATCCCCGGCACGCTGGGGTTGTCGGCATCGCCACGCGCTCTATAATGTAGCGTACGTACTACAGTAGTATGGGAAGCACCGGTACTCGTTTCACGCGATCTTCCTTCAAGATCCCACTATAATGCTGTCGGGCAGTGTCGCAACCAGTACACGTATAAGGAAGCCCGAACTCGGATCAGCCACGAGTAATTATGACCACAGGTGCTTTACATCCGAAACGACACAGGACCTGTCGGTCCCGATTGCGCGCATCGGAATTCCCTGCTCTAACCTCTCTGGAAAAAGCTGCAGTAACACCACCAGGGTAAGACACGAATTTGTGTCGAGTACTGGCGGTGGAATGCGAGCGACAAGCACGTTGCCGGACGCTCACGTGATCCGACTCGTGCCCCTGGTTATGTTGCGCTGTGCGTCGTTGAAAAAAACGGATTATCGACAGGCTACGGTATTGACAAAGTTGCGGACGTTTCTCTCACCTCTCGACACCCCTCTCCCCTCCCGACTGCCCCGCTTCTCGCGTCAAAACACTTGGTTGCTGTCTCAGGAAATAACGTCGCCCAGCCCGAGTGGGGCAGCGTTGGGCAGAGACAGGTAAGAGCGACGGGTATCGGATCGACCCGGCGCAGACGTTGGCCGCCCTCGCTGTCTTTCTTGCACGGTAACGTTGTGTGCGCGCTTCTTGCGGCATGTTTCGCTCTTGTTTCGCTCAAAGGCTCCCTGTGGCACCCGTTGCATGCCGACAGAGCGCAGATGGGGGTTTGCTCCGAAGCTTGTCTATTCACGGGTGGCCAGCGAGACCGGGCATGGGAATATCCGTATCTGCGAGTCACGTGTTCCCTGTCGAATATACTTTTTGGCGTCTTTAGTTGACGCCAGTCTACAGCAGTAGTGTGTTTTATGCTCCCTCGTGTAATGGCCGGGTTTCCGAATCCCCCTAGCCATATGTTTGTACACGAGGCCAGAGTGGAGGATCTACAGTGGGTCACCTGCTTGACATGCATGTCGTATGGTTAGGCTCGCCACGCCCTTTGCTGGTTGAACCTACCTACGCGTGCCTGTGCCGCGCGCTTTCTTTGCTGTAAAATGTGTGATGTGCACACGCAGTTTTCACGGTATTCGTCGACATCACGGCGCCCCAACCGCCGGTGCAACGCGTGCCCCAACCGTGTGCGTGCGACGTCTGCGAACTGTCTGTATCCTTTCTACGCCACCCTGTCCACGGTAACCGCTATGCCAACCATCTCCTGCCGTCATCGTCAACACCGCGCGAACCGTAGCTCCGCAGCGTGATAGGGGCAAGCTACCCCGATCGGGTATCGACACCTCCTGGAGAAGATCGCCCAACGCCAAGGTAAGCCCCCAGTTTCTAGCCGCCACTTGTTGTCGTTGAGAGGTTTGCGGAGCGGACACCCTCCGGCGCCGGCTGGCGGCCCCTCTTGTTCGCTGTTCGCTGTTCACAGTTTCAGAAACTAAATGATGATGGGGACATTGCTACTCGGGTAGGTATCGGGTAGGTGTGTTGTCATAGTGACGAGGGTAGGAGGCAAGATGTCACCAGTCGCTTGCACCAAATGTTGTACCAGGTAGGGTTTTGCTTGTGTGCCATGGCCGTGCGACCGGCTTTTGCTGCAGAGATATGCTACTGGCTGACGGATAGCAATGGCTGGTTCTGCCATCAGTTTTTGTCTCCCTCCACTCCGTTGACCACTCAAAAACGACAACGCGTACGGTTACCACCCAGCCCATAACTACCGGGCTAAATAACTGACTACTACGTACCGTCTAGACCACGATCGTGCCATCTGCCTGCTCCCCCCCCCCCCGGCCCATTACGCTCTAGTGGCATGCAGCTCACCCTCCATATCATGCGACTCGCCCCAATATCTCACGGGGTTTCGTGCTTGGTGCAAGCAATCAATGTCTGCCTGGTCGGTGAAACCCCGACGTACTCCGTCTCGGCATTGTAGGGATGCGAGGGTCTATAGTCATACGACTACGGCCATGCATGAAAATGAAGTACACCCCCCCCCTGCCCTGCCCCGCGTGCATGCACTAAAAAAAACATGGCCGGACGACATACCACAAAGGGAGGTACTGTCGGAGGTTTTCCTGTCGACGCCACCGTCGAGCTCGACAACCAGCACCCTTTTCGTGGGGTGGGGACTGCTCATCGGGTACGACCTTTTCCTCAATTGGGACAACGCGTCGGAGCCGCTGGACATCGCGTGCGACGACGCCTCGCTCGCCGACGGATCGTGCCGGCGGGGGTCACTGTCCGGACCGATCTCTTTCAACAGGTCACAGGGCGAGCTCGACGCCGAGGGCGACGGAGCCAGAAGTCCGATCAACTACGCGACAGCTTACATGGACCTGGACTGGCTGTACGGCAGGGACGAGGAATCTGCGGCAGCTCTCCGAACACTGGACGCGGGAAACCTGAACCTTACCGCTGACGAGCTCCCACACCTGATGCCCGATGGGACCTGGCTTGTGAGTGAGGCGCAGTCTCGGACACAGGCCCGAGGCACTCTTGGATATATCGCGAACCTAAAGGGAAGCACAAAGGGAAGGCCAAGCAGGGGTGGTTCGGGCGAGAAAGGCGCTGTAGACATACGCGAAGCAGGCAGGCAAAATGAGTGGGTGGCACAGCTTGGCCCGTTCTGTGTCGAGTCTTACTCTTTGTTGCTCGACGATGCTTTTGCTCGACTGAAACATACGTGCTGCTGTCGCCTTCGTCCGATTTCCGTTTGCGACAGGTCGCAGATCAGCGGCCAACGAAAATGCCTGTAACATTCGCGCTCATGACGCTTCTCCTGAGGGAACACAACCGATGCTGCAACGAAATGGCCCCAGCGTGGAACGCTGATACGGACGAGGTGTGGCTAAACAAGGAGCTTTGTCTTATTGTGTACACGCTGATCTTGTCCATACTTTCACCAGCCAAAGTCGGTATTACTACCTCGTTTACGTGTTTTGATACTCAAAGGCTCATAGCCCTGTATTATGGTAGTCGAAAGGCCAAACGCCTGTTTAAGCAGCTCTCAAACCTTTTGGCCGACTGGAAGAAGGCACGTGCGGCTGGCATGGCCATTCAGATATAATAAACGTTTTCGGCGATTGGTATACACCAGCCTTGGAAAACAATCTAAGGGGATATAGTGTCGGACGCGCCTCAACCCTCTCCCGCTGTTTTTCTCCTACGCTGACCCCGACCCCCCCCCCCCCCGAGCAGGATGCGTACCAGGCCTGCCGGCAGTGGACGATCGCTGTGTTCCAGCATATATCGGAGAACGAGTTTTCGGAGCGCCTAGTAGGTGGAAGCGCAAGGTACCTTGGGTCCGCCGCTTACAACTTTTTCTACGACGAAGCCAACTATAACAACACGGTGAACGCTCGTCGAAAGCCGCATCGGTTGAGCGCCATGGAAATAATAGTGCGGTCCCGCCACCTGGCTCGCATGAGCGGATCCTACGACGCGGGGACTAACGCCGGCGTGGACACGGTGTTTTCCACTGTCGCGAACCCGGCGCTCTTGTCGGCCCTACCGTCGACCGTGGGCTTGCGGGACGACAACTATAACACCATCGACGAGGTGTGCGGTTATTGTCGTTCGCCTTGTAATATAAGGCACACGATGTGTTGGCGTAAAGAGAAAACATATTGTGGCAATCGAAGATATAGGGGAGCCCCATGGGCAGGCTTCGTCGCTGTGCCGGATGGCTCATCAAGCAGTGTAGGACAGCTTTATGGTAGGCCTCGTTTTGTCCGCCACCTCGTTGTGCTTCCCCCGGCCACTGTCAAATGCCCTCCCGGGCCGGCAACCTTGGTTGCGCACTGCAATTCTGCCTCACACCCGTTATGCCACGAACTATTTTTAACAGCATGGAATCGAGCTGGCGGCGGCGAGCGCGGATGTTGCCGGCTTGATCGAGAGAATCGGCGGGATCGAGTCCATTGTCAGGGGGGCCACGTACTCGCGCGCGCATGCGTTGGATGTTTCTTTCACGGTCAAGGCTCCCCCGTCATCGCCCCTGTTCAATCTACCGATCGTAGCTATCCAGAGGGGGCGGGACCACGGTGAGTAACGGAGCAGGCACTACGTACAGTAGTACTGTCGCAGGGCAACGAGAGGGAGAGGGAAAGGGAGGGCATGCACCAGCCCAGCCCGAAGTGACACGCGTTGAGCCCCACATTGCTCCGCACTAATAGTCTAATCCTCTAGAACACTTTCTCCTTCGCCAGAGGCTACCCTCGTCGTCTCCTTGGCGTTCTCCGGTAAATCCAGGGAAAGGGGGATCATATTTAGTTGGATGGTGCTCTCGTCTCACGGTAAATCCACTCACCCACGAAGGAAAAAATCAGGTCCATTTCAACGACGGTAGGCTCGCTACGGGTCAGCTAGGGCTGAAATACGTTTTTTATTGACAACCGAGAGGGTGGTCGGGATGTTCTCGCAACGTAAGCACTTCCTATAAAACGAGTTTCTGCCAAGATCTGGTTGTAGGGATACGGCAGTGGTGGAAGTGGTTGAGGTATTTATTTCCCGCCGCACATGGTCTGTCTTGGCCATTTGCTTGGTACCAGGCGGTAGAGATAAGTTAGGGGGCGTGAGTTGAGTGGAGGTGTAATTGGCTGTGGCGTATTGGCAAATGTGTTTTTCAGGGTGCTATGTTATCTATCCCAGGTTGCTAGCCGTATGTACTGGGCAATCCGATTTCAGTATTTTAAGCTGTCATGAATGCACAGAAGCCGTGAAAACAGGGGTTCGTTATTTCGTTCAAAGACAGTGTTAATGTTCGCACTCCCCCCGAAGGTGACACACCACAGCAGCTTTGAGTACGCACCTGGGGTCAGGCATCCACTCTACAGCAACTGTCACTATTGGTGTCTACGTATAGGTTAAGGCCACGGATCGGTCGGGTCTCGGATTGTGAATGGTCCGAGTTGTCAGACGACGAGGGGAACAGCAAGTGATGTATCCAGTGGGTGTACCAAATGAGGCAATCCTAACAGAGGTCGAAGCATTGCCCGAAGGTGTGCTGCCGAAAGGTGACATGAAACAGTATAGGGTCGCTCACGCTGACTGATCCAAACTAGACAATTACCCTGTCTGCTCGTGCCATCTATCCACCGACCTACGTAGGGGTGGCGCGATGACGAATACCTGATATCTGAGATGGGGTCTCTGCCTACTGTACGCACCCCACTGCTGTCTCTATGTATGTCTACTCTCCCTTGCTCTGTCTTATTTCTACTCGGGCGGCAGGTATCCCATCCTACAATGATGTGCGCCAGGCATGCGGGTTTTCGCGCGTAACGAGCTTCGAAGACGTCACTGCAGACGAGACGATACAAGAGCGGCTGGCGTACACCTACGGCGATGTGGAACTGCTGGATGCCTACACGGGAGTGTTGGCGGAAAATGAGGACGGAAGCGGGTTGTTTGCCGGACCCTTGCTGCGGGTAAGATAGCGACCGGGGGCAGGGGGGGGGGGGGGGGGGTTCGCTTGGACCACGGCGTTAGCCATATAACAACGTGCCAGGTAGATATGTAAGGTTGAGGTTTCAACTCGCCGTGCTCGTGGAAATGGTACGACTTTTAACGATGGCAAGAGGGCGTTGTATGTATGTACTTTGTCCTGAATTTGCCGTTCTATCATATGTGTTTGCCGTTCTATCTGAAGGTACCACGTGGTGGACACAGGACGGGCTTTCTATTCGCGGCACCCCCACGCATATCGGAAACGTGTTTCTCTTTTATCGATTCATTTCACCGTAGAGCCCGACAAGGTTTTTTGCAGATCGGCAGCACAGTCTCGCGACGTGCACGCTTTCCCGTCGAAATATCGTTAACGGCGGGGGATCCTCATTTTTCCCCCGATCCCCATTTTTTTCATTTTACGACACAATGTTGCTTCGGTTACAAAAATAACGTTTCATGCCGCCAGAGGCCGGGACCAATCAGATGCCGAGTTATCATAATGCTTGCTGAATTTCAGGTCAATATCGCCCTGGTTTCAACCAGACCACGAACGTGATAATTGAGTCGAGAAGGTGATCTCTGGTGATCTCGCCCTACGGCACCATGGTAGCAGTCGAAAGTACGGGTGTGATTAGTGATCAGCGTCGTTAGGTATGACTGCTCTGAAATAGTCGTGCTTTTTGGTGGTGTGTGTGTAAAGTTTTGGCGATGGCCTATACTCGTAGCCGTACCGGACGACATCGTTTTCGGAGATCTCTCCAGCCCTCAGAATGCAGGGTGTTTTGGAGAAGTCGGTGCATTCGACGAGCCACGCCAGACAAAAACACGCTCATCGCGTAGGCTCAGTGATATCATGGAGATCGCGCGGTCCACGTGCTCGGAACAGGCTTGCGTCGCAGGAGTGGTGACCTTTGAGTTGCGTTTCGTAAAAAGAAAAAAACGTGTTACGTAGCGTTGGAAAATAGTCGCAATTAACTCGAACCCACGGCAGCCTCCACACCATAGGATTGAACATGCAGATCTCCGCAACACCGCCCGCTCTCAGATATGTGGGGTGTGGGAGGAGTGTGGTGCTGACTCGGCGCCATGTATTGACTCTAGAAGCTTGATATCGGGGGTGAAAGATTGGTAGGATGTGTGACGAGGGAGTCACATTTTTCTTTCTCCCCCTCACATTCCCTCGTATGGATAGTCCTTCTTTGGGCCGGCACCCCCCGGAGTGTGCAACTCCCTGCAGTAGGAAGCTGGCCTTCGGAAAAAGACTGGCTGATGTCCTGATTGAGCACATTGGGGGGTTCGATCTGGCGTCACTTGACGAACGCGCCGACTACCCGATGTACCTGAGCAGTGACCTAAAACGCTCAAATGACCAAAAAAATGCAGGTAAATTGATGTACTCGTACTCTAACCATGCATATCAGGTATCAATGTGTCGTAGATATTTCGTACTGTTTCGTACATATGTTGACTTATTTTTTTTACGCACTTGTACAGTATAAAAATCGCAACATGATTTGACGGAGGTCTTCACGAACCGAAACAAAAAAATAGTAATGCCTCTACGATGCAACCCCCCCCCTTTACCACAACCCGCCGACCTCAAGCTTTCGTTCCCTGCCTTTGTTCTTTACATTTTTGTCTTCCCAACCAAGGCCGTGTTTCTGGAGCAGCTGTACAGAGCTATCGTGGGAGACCGTCACTATCACTCGCACAACATGCAGAACGAGGACACCAGGCACTCCACGCTCAGTGGCCTTATTCTGGACAACTCCTATGTCTCGTCCGTACCCCTGGATACCTTCGCGGCTACCGATACCGCCGTGGTGACGACCGGTACCCATTTGATCAACTTCAAAGAGGTCTTTCTTGCGGATGGGTGAGCCGCCGGTGTGCACCGCCTGTGTAATGCCTGTAGGTGTCGGTACTTTTTAGCTCCGACTGGGGTCCGCAATATCCCTTTGGGCACTATATACTGCAAAAAAAACTCCACACGAACTTCAAGTATTTGTTCCTGAATAATGGGCGCCTTTCTAGAGGGGACGCATACTACGATCGAGGTGCACCATGTTTTTTCTGAGCTCCTCACTTAGGGAGCGTCATCCCTCACCGAAAAAATGATTTTGGAGGAAAATAAAAAGTGCTGCCGGATGAGAAATCTCATGACCGAAGTATACTCTGAAACATTTTTCGTCACAAAAATGAGTGTCCGACGAATTTGGGTTAAGGAGCCCGATCGCTCAGAAAACGATTCATCCGAAAAGTGCTACCTCTACCGTAGCACGCGTCAGTTGGGTCGAAAGATTCGCAAGAAGGTTGACCTTTGCGATATTTTAACAGGTGTGACTAGTTTCTCGCGGTGTCCGTGATGCCATGTTTAGAACAACTAAAAAGCGTCAGCTGTGAGATGGAGCATTTCGTCAAAACTTTATATTTCCAAGCTGTGTGTGTGATACCTTCGATCGCGCGTACGACGGGTTTTATATGACCTCATGCTGTGGGGTTTGACATGTTATCCTTCAAGTCCTTGGAATGCGAATGGAAAGGGGGGTATGGTCGTTGTCGTGCGCGCTTTTCAGGCGTTCTACTAGCGGATACTTTCCGTTTGGTTGTTTTATATCGGTCGAGCCGATCGGTGTACACTACGTACTACGATGGCTCTGGGGGAGCCCATCAACCGTCGCCCTCAACATGATATCCTTGGAATGCGAATGGAAAGGGCGGCATGGTCGTTATCGTTCGCGCGTTTCAGGCGTTCTCCTCGCCGAGCCTTTCGTGCTGGTTGTTTTCTATCGGTCGACCCGGTCGACGGACACCGCGTAATACGATGATTCTGGGGGAGCCCATCAACCGTCGCCCTCAACCGCCCTCCTTCGCACCCCGCACGCGTGTACGCCTCGCGACGCAGGTACAAGATCGCGTGGGATGGTTGGGAGAAAACAGAGGAGCTGATGCACATAAAGATTTCGGCAAAAGGCATAGATCTGGAAGGGATGATCGTGAGTGCGGGCTAATAGATCGGGCGGGATGGGCGCCGTTACACACGTCATGCCGATCGTTCAAGAAGATTTTTTCGCATCGATTATACACAGATCGACCGAGGTCATGCATACATACATACATACTTCGTATATACGTGTATTTCAACCTCGTGATGCTTAAGCCACTCCCAGTAAGGCTCGGCGTAGTAGGGGCCCTTGCGGGGCCGGCCAAAGGATTGCGCTGAGTCGCTCTGTTGAATAGGCTCGCCGGGGTGCAAGAGTGCGCGCCCTGCGCGGGCCCTGGTGCGCGAAAGCCCAGAGACCGGACCCATGGCCCCCAAACGTTGCCGCGAGAGGTTGGCTTAGCTCTTCAGTAGTAGTGTTGTCGCTCGCTCGATAGTCGTTGTTCGCTCGGTGCACCTTGTGAAGTCGCATGCGGCCCGTGCCACGATAGAAGTAGCCCATTTTGGCTGGAACGGTTTCTGAATGACGGAGATCCTTAACCCAAAATTGTCGAAATTTCATTATTTTGATGCCATATTTTTCATTTTGTACTCGGGACCATGCGATTGTTCATCGCGTACGAGCACTTTTATTTTCCTCCAAAATTCGTTTTTTTTTTTATGCAAGGCATGGCTTCTCAAGTGACCGCCCTCTCTCTACCGTCGTAGCATGCGTCATTGCGCGTTTCGCATGCCTATTTGCCGGTGTTTTCAAAGGCGCGCGTTTTAGGAGCAGCTGCCAACCGCTCGCACTCGGTGGCAGTGGCACGGCTCGGTGAAATATTGACCGCGAGGAAATCGCAGCAGCGCAGACAGGGGGGCGGCGTGTCCACGCGTTGCGCTCGCGGAGTGAGGAACATTTCGTCACTCGGCGCGTGTGGCACCACCATCCCGGGATATTCTCAAGCTCAGAGCGCACCTCGTTCGTCAGCGTGTTTAGTTGTGTCTCGTATGTATCGGTATGTGCTTTTGTTGTGTTGGTTCTTATCGGTGATCGGTCCGTATATATTAACGTAAAACCCTGCCGACCTCACCCCCCCCGGGGTCTCGGTCCTGCCGTTGCTCCTGCTGGTGCTACTCTCTACGATGTGCGTGGCGCTTTTTCTTGGCCTTCTCATGGTCGAAACAGGGCGTCGGGTTTGGAGGGGACAAGATGGGAAACACCGGCGACTTCGTTGTATGCATGGTTTCCCCGGAGTCCACGGCCATGTGTTCAGACCACAGTGGGCCCAAAGGGTGGGTGGCGGTAGGGTGGAGTTTGCCATGGTTAATTATCCAAGCACTAAAGCGCGAAGCTTTGGACACGAAAGGGTGTATAAAGCATTTTCTGTGTGACGGCGCCTCTCGCGCGTGTCTAAAGGCTTGCCATACGGGCGCTATTGGGGTGTTGGGGTAGGGTTCCGCACAAATAATGTGTGTGATGTATCAACAGTTAAAACTTTCGTGCGGTCTATGACACGATTCGCCACCCTTCCGCCCCCACGCGCGCTCGCCTCCCCCCCCTACCTTATGGCGACTGGAAATTACGTAAGAGGGAATGCCGGTACGCCTTCGAGCTAAACATTCGCTGTCAGCTTTCGTTCCTGCGAGTACTATGGAGGCGATCGAAAAGTGCAAGTACCCCCGTTCCTCCACATCCCTTCCCTAACGTGTATTATCGCTCGTCTCTGCCTTCGCCTACAGGCATGATATGCCTCCTATGGATCCCGGCAATAGCTCTTGGCTCGAAGTCGTGAATGTTACCTGGGACGGGGAATGGACCAGCGTGACGTTCCTCCGCGAGGGCCAGGGAAACGACCTTTCCGTGAGTGTCCTTTGGGGGAGTACATTATGGGCGGCAGCGGTTACCTGTCAGACCCCAACCTTCTACGCCGACTGCGTGGGTTGATTGTCACAAGTCACAAGTGTGCACGGTACGAATAGTAAGTTGCTCGTTTTGATGGGTTTATTCGTACGTGATACCAGGTACGTACGTACGTACGTACATAGTCATATGTTTGTGTTTTCGCTTTTGTTTTGGTTGTGTCATTTTCTTGTTCCGCGTGTCAGATGGGCCCCGACGCTTGACTGCTCGAAGGTGTTAATCTTGCGAAATCAGTACATTCGTGCATTGCCGCCGCCGTTGCGCCGTGCAGCGCCGCCATCATTTCCTGCCGTATCGGACCGCAAAGGAAGTTTTTTTTGTTTGCTTGTTGGTGAGACAAACGAGTCGACCGCGACCTGAGACGCGTCATCGAGCTGACGCCGGACTTTCCTACGAAACGCCTTTTTGCACAATTGCGCTAATCGTTGTCGTCGTCGACACCCTACTCTAATTTCCCTTCTCCGGTCGCTTGTCGATCGGCACGCAGGACTACCATCTCACTACCGACATTGCAGCGCGCAACGGCACGTCTATCATCTACTCGTGGCGTTCGGGCGAGGGCACCGACAAGCACCCCACAGACCAGCGCGGGAGTGCCGTGCTGAACTTCGCGGACGGCACCTTGAGATCTGCCTGCAGCGGTTCCGGAGATTACTACGCGCTCCATGGTGCGCTGCTGCTGTTTGTTTGGTTGATTGTCGCGCCGTACGGCATCTATCAGGCCAGGTGAGAGCCACAATAGGCTGTCTGCCTCAATGACACCTGTGGTGTGAGAGAAGACAGAGGCCACCCGCTTGCTCGTTTTCGTTTGGTTCGTTCGCTTCTTTGTTTTCTTTGTTTCTGAGTATTTTTATACGGAAATAAGTACTGTCGCTCTGTCGCGTTGTCGCTGCCGCGTTGAAGGTCGCCATCGGTTGGGATGGGCACAGGTAGTCGACGTTTTACGGTGTAGGTTGTCGCACGCTGTACGTGTTTCCACGTGCACTCGCTTGTGCTATTTTAGGAGCCGCACGGTTTCGTGTCGAGATCGTAGCGAAAGTGATGGTTCCGTTTCGGGAGAGGGTGCGACCTTGCGATTGCTTGTCGAGACAGTGACGAATCACACTTACCAGGTACAGTAGTGACTCTGTCAGTCTGCCTGTTTGTTGGCGTGTGTTTTTGTCTTACTCGGGAAAAGAGGTGACTTAATTCGGAGTTTCCCTCGGTGCCTAGGCTGAAGGCCATTTTCTTAGGTTTTGTTACTGTTGCTTATTACGACCAACACCTGCAGCAAGTTGTGCTTGTCCTGGCTAGGCCAGCAGTAGGCACATTTTCACAGCTATCTTGCAACAAGACATCTCGAGACTACCGTAGGATCATGGTTGCTGCTTTGCGACAGATGCCCGCTGCCGATGTACCCAACAAGGCCTCCTGGCCAAAACGCGACGAACTTCGCGGCCGGCGAGCCGCCCAGAGCCCGTCGTGTTTGCGCATACACGCCCGTAGATCTGCGGGAATACGGTCTCTAAGGGATGTGGGTCTTCAATGTCAGTTGGTGGTTTCCTTCCTGCCTTTTTTATGCAGTACGTTTGACATTGCATTTTTTGTACGTCCTTTCCATCTTCGAATCTCTCGTACGAAGGAAAAACACGGATATCACTATGGTGTCACCCTGAGCACGCCCCTCGGGAGAAGTTCAACTTGCACCCCGCGTACCGCCCGGATTCCTTTTTTCGCCGTTGCTCTCTTTTCCGTGGCACCCGTTGTTGGCAGGTACCGCAAGGGCAGAACAACACTGATTGGCAATCTCTGGTGGGAAGTGCACGAGGATTGTATGGTTATCTGTGCCGAGGCTCTGCTTCCTCTTGCCATCACGGCTATCTTTACCACTGGGGGCCCGCACAACTCAAGTCACGCCAAGTGGGGTGAGGGCACGCACGAAAGGATGAGGAGCCAGGGTTGGGGCGGGGGAGGGGGGGAGATAAACGAGAAACATTTTTTTGAGAGGGCACACGGAGGGGGGTGGGGTGTACTCGTGGCATGCAAGTATGGCCGCATGTAGTCATAATACAGTGCGAGACCATCGCATCCCTACAACGCCGGGACGGGGCACGTTGGGTTTTCCCCCTACCAGGCAATGATTGCAACAGAGGGGGGGGTACATATTTAAGAGTCGTAGGTAACGCCCTACTTGTGCGAGACAAACGGTGATACATTGGCTGTAGTACACGAAGAGACCGCCCCTTAAAACTCATCAAATGCCGATGACATCCGAACTGCAGTACGACAAATTGGTACGACGCCCACAGACTCGTGCATCGGTATAAAAATACCACGAACCGTATCGCTACGGTCCTCCTTCCCCCGTGCACCTAGCGATCGAGCTAGAGTAAGTGCCTGAGTTTTGTTTTTCGCTGCTACTTCTTCGTACATTCCTGTGGAAGACAAACGCTTGTTGCATGCTCCTTGGCAAAGGCATCTGCCTTGTGTCAAGGTGGGCAGAACGCCCCTCGTGTTGGATATCATCCCGAGTTATCTTACCGTGCGCCACCCCTCTTCTTTTCGATGTTACTCGCCTTGCGCATTTACTAAGGGTTCTACATGATTGGGGCGATTATTCTCCAGATTGTGACGGGATGGGCCCGTACCAGGGCGCTTACGGGCAAGAGCAACAACTTTTCACGGGTCCACAGGGTCAGTTACTAAGAATAGTACGCATGGCAGGTGCTGCGAAACGTGCCTTGTCGGCGGAATCTCCGCAACGTTGAGACGTAGACGGTACCTTTTCCCCACGGATACGTCCCATTCATTCATTCTAGCTGCAATCGGCTGGGTGTTGCATTTTCTTTATCGTGTACTCATGTTCCACGATGTTTCCTCCGCCCTCCTCCTTGCTCGGCAGGCCAACAAGCACATCCACATCTATGCCGGGTGGTTCGCCTACATATCCGGACTTGTGCAGTGTTACCGCGGGCTCGAGCTCGTCTCGGGTACCGATAAGCTCGTCTTCTCCGCGGCGGAAATAGATTTCACGGTCAGTCACTCGCGCATCCGTCCGTCCATGTGTTCGTGTGTGCGTGCGTGCGTGTGTGTGTGTGTGTAATTTGTCCTTCTCAAACGCGTGGTTATAGAGTACTTACTCGAGGCGGCAATAGAAGAAGTGGACGAAGAGAAAGGGGTAAAGGCAAGGCAGAGATGGAGACACAAAAGAGCGAGAGACAAACAGATAAACAGCTCGGCACGGTGGAGGGTGGGTGCAGTGAGATCTCGGGGTGGTGTTGGCGCGGCTCTTGAGGCGAAAATTAGAGACGCCCGCTTGTTGTACTTGATATACACTACATGCGGAATATCCGAATACCTGCAACTATCCAGTTTTGGGAAATCCAGGGATAGTATTTTGCCCAATTATTGGGGCCAAACCTTAGGATGGGGCGAAAATAGGACACAACTGTTGCATGAGTAGAAGAATAAAAACATTAACGTGGCTGAACTGGGCAATCACAAAATCAAACGTTGAAACTCACCGCGTTAACTGGCGCCGTTTCCTTCCCTCCCGTCGGACAAGGGCAGCTGGGTAGCTTCGATGTCGTCACAAAGATCGTGTTTCCGATATGGATTGCGCTCGTACCTCTCGTCTTCATCGTCCTGGAAGTGCAGAAGCAGTTCACGAGGGTGAGCACGCGAGCGAGTCGGTTACGTAGCACGAGCCCTAACATTTGAGCGGGGAGAGGGGAGCGGCGGAAGAGGTTGTTCTATTTGCCCCCCTGCATGCGTTTCCCTGTCTAGGTGACCGGTGACATGTCGTTGGGTTCTAGAGCTGTGCTCGGTTAGTGTTCGGCACTGGGGGAAATGAGTTGTCCGGTGTTTGGCACGGTTGTTCACGCTTGTAGTTCTGCAAAGCGAAAAGCAAAAATTGGTAACCGATCGACTTCGCGCCGAGGGTTTCCCCGCATGGCGTTCATTGGTTTCGTCTTGTGCCACTATCCCGATTAGAGGAAACACCCGTCAACACCTCGTTAGAAAAACTAAATACCTCGTTACAAAAATGTCCCACGCCATCCCAAGGTCGCGTCGCCACAAAACACAACGCTTCCCCATCCCAGCCGCGGTCAAACTGCACGATGAACGCTAGTCTCTATAATACGGCGTGCGTCGTGATGAACCGGACCGCTCTCTGCTTTTGGTTGCGCGCGATGCAGTATTTCGACAAGGGGGCGGCTAATCTGTGTGGCGTGGTGGAGATCATCAACGAGGAATTCTCCGACGAGGCCATCCTCAAGAAGGCGGAGGACCGGCTCATGCCTAGGACGGAGGAGTTGCCCCTCTACACAACACATGAGTTCAACGCCAAGGTAGTGGCCGGGGTGGGGGGCTGTCGAAGTCGATTTTTCTGTGGTTCAGCTTTCTACCTAATTTTGTATTTTTCGACTTCGACCTCGATCAGCATTGATACGTACATGGTATGCAATACTCAAGTACGTACATATATCTCGTTGAATATATCTCCATGCTTCTCTACCATATATATATATCTCGTTGAAGATATCGCCATGCTTCTCCACCAGTGCAGTTCAACCAAGCAATGGTCTTTCCGGGGTGTTTATGAAGTGCTACATATCTCTCTCGCCGTAACGCTGTAGGAATACTAATACTAAGCAGGCGCACGTTGCCGTAGGTGCCGTGTGCCGCCAACAATTGATATTTCGGGTGGCACAATTCGTGCTCGGGCGCGCGTGATCATTGGTCACTACAACTTCAAACAACATCCACTAACCCCCCCCCCTACCCGCGCCCCCTCGACTACGGTGCTCAATCGACATCGAAAGAATGTGTGGACGCCTTACTTGAAAAGCTATATACCTCTTCTCAAACTGATTTTGGAGGAAAGTAAAATTGCTATCCGATTGACAACCCCATGGCCGAAGCAAACAAGGAGCAAGATTGTAACAAGATAATGTCAGTTCGCCGATCTGGGGTGAAGAAGCTCGATCATTCAGAAACCATTTCGGCCGAAAAGTGCTATCTCTATCGTAGCACGCTTCTGTGGCGATACAGAACGGATACAACTATCGCCTACGTAGACCCCTCGCATTGACAAAGCCCAAAACTTCACAACCGCTCCAATGCACAGCGTGTTGTGTCCCGAGAAGGAAACAGGCGGGAGGTAGAACAACCATCCCGCCCCCGCCCCACCGCCGCCTCCTCCTGATAATTTCCAGATCTTAAACGGACGCTCGTGGGTGATCGTTGACGGGGCGGTCCTCGACTTTGGTGCTTTCGTCAAACGCCACCCCGGCGGCGCTCGTGTGCTCATGAACGTCATGGGTACCGACGTGACGTCGGAGATCATAGGAGAAGACGCCTCCATCGGTAACTCCAGCATGACATTCAACCCTCACACTCACACCAATGTAAGTGGGCGCAACTGGGTGAAGAGGGCGTTCGGGTCAAGGGGAGGGGGTGAAACATAGGGGGGGGGGGGGGTAGGTCTACGTTCCGTGCCGTTGACCGTCTACCCTGGTATCTGCTGTATGGTGGTGTGTGACGGTCGTTTTCCATTTGCCTCTGGTCACGTGCGCTCGCGCAGAACCATGCCGATCGCCTTGCGGGTTTCGCGCTAGCTAAATTTCCTTGTGGTGTCACACTTCGCCCCTCACACTAGACGGAAGGGTGCTTTGAAATGAAGAAGTAGAGTCTGACTGCTACTGAGGCATGAAACTCGTGAGTAAGCCCCAGACTGCCTCACCCAACCCCCCCCCCCCCTGAACCTCGATACGACAACGCCCGGACAACTGCGTGCGTACGCTAGACCGCCCTTGAGATCGCGAGGAGCCTCATCGTGGGATACATCGAAGAGGAAGACGACATAGAGACGGACCAGAGCGATGAGGAAGATAATGGTGGAAAGGTCGGTAACAGCGGCACTGATGGCGGGTTCTTCAACCGGCCGTTCCTACATGCTAGCCGGGCATCCTCGCATTCCGGCTCCGACAGCGAGGGCAACGATAGGCGTGGCTTGTCCGGCAGCTCGCACAGGAGCCGCCGTTCCTCCCGCTTCTCCATATCCTCGCGTCCATCTTTCGGAAGGGACAAGTCAACCAACGCCGGTCGCCTTCCATCGTGGTCTGGCCCCGCCTTCAGCGGCGACGAGGTGGAGGGCAGAAGGCCCCCCGGAGGGAGACGTAGAACGTCGAGCCGCACGCCACGACGCACGCGTACCACCGGTGGGAGCGGCGGGAGCGGAAGTGGTAGCGACACCGTCGCCGAACAAATCAGGGCATATAGCAGCGACGGCAGCACCGACGGTGAACGTAGGAGGCAATTGAGTGCCTCCGAGAGCAAGAGCAAGACGAAGAAGACGCCTGGAGGCGTAGTACCGGTAGGAGCGGCGGTGATACTGAGCGCGGAGGCAGCAGCGATCGTGAACACAAAGTCGCCGCCGGCGACGAAACCGGAGCTGCCGACGAGGGGGAAGAATGAAACGGAGGAAAAAAACGACGCTGTGCCGTCGGTTCCGGTCGATACCTCAATGATTGAGCTCTCGCCTACCATGCCCGTCTCGCCTAGGCCGGATCAGCCGCGGAAACGTTTGTCGACGCGCTCAATCTCATCCAACAAGCCGGTGGAGTTGAACCACCCTGTGGTGATGCACACTTCTTCTTCCTTCAAGGCTAAGGTAGGGTGCACCACCGGCTCTCAACCTGTTGCAGGCGGCGTGGGGAGGCATGATAATTGAGCTTGCCTCAATGCAAAAATACTTTGTTGGTGTAAATCCTCTTGCGTACAACATTTGTCGGGAATTGAACACTATGATCAGGCACGAAACCAATGGTCGGTCAACGGCCAACAGCGCAAGCGCAACCTACTGATTCAGCGACCGCTGTCGGTGGAGAGTTGCTACCCTCAACCCGTGGTGCCTGTTGCGCAACACGTCATGGTGTGGAGCATAACGCCATGTCGAAAGGGGGGCATCCCCTAGAGTGCCCCCTCAAAAGTACCCCCACATGTCACTATGGAGTGTTGTCTCCGCACTTTGTTCGGTGTCGTTAGTGTACTTGCCACCATCTATCGGCCGTGTTGCTGATTCACCATCGGCATGCACATTACGTCCGGCCATCATGAACTCCCTGCATCTACTATCTATAGCAGCGCGCGCGAGGCTTAAATGACCCCCCGTCCTCCTCTCGCCCACCCCCCCCCCCCCCCCCCCCCCCCCCCCCCCCCCCCCCTCCTCCCGCAGTCCTGGAATGATTCCTCTCTCTCACGCTCGTCATCTGCATGTCTATGTTGTTGTGCCGAGACAAACGAAACTCGCCATAGTTATACTTCCATTTCGCGCCGAGCACGCACGCAACGCCGTTGCTTTTGTCGCCTTCGTTTGTTCGCTCTCTCTCGCCGTGAAAGGTGAAGGTCAAGAAGGCGTCGAAGTCTAACCCCGTCCGGCGCATCTTCAGCCGGCGAGTAGGCCCGCAGATAGACGCCTCCAGCGGAGCCGTCAGCGACGAAAGCATTGCCAAACAGGTAACCGCGCACCGCGGAGGCCGAGAAGGGCGGTTCAGAGGTTATAACACGGGTTGGGCTCTACTGACGCGTTACTCTCCGTTTGCGGTCGGTTTGTGCCGTGCCCCATGGCCAGTAGGTAGACGGCTCGTCTATGCAAAAGTAGGCCAACCGCGGGCATATATGCTGCTGTTACGAGAATGATGCACCATTGTCTTCCGTCGGAAAGAACATGTTCTGGCCCGATGTGTATATGTCGCCGTCGCAACTTCATGGGAGAACGTGTCCCCCCGCGCCCGTTCATATCGCAACATGAAGAGTTAAAGCTTCTCTCCCGCCGCCGCCTCCCTATGGTCCTCAGGGGAACAGGCCAAACAAGGCCATGCGGAAGGTGTGGGGGAACAAAAACCTGCTCGATTTCTTCCATGTTTGTCCCCTGCTGGTGCACCAGAAGATGGGGGACGGAGGCAATCGCCCCGTGTACAAGTTCGTGTTCGCATGTCCAGGAAGAGCGGCGGCAATGGTGAGCTCGCGGCGAGGGGGCTTATCGCGTGCTCCTGCGTACACAACCTTGTGTGTTTTGAATGCATTTTGTTTGTGTGTGTGTTCGATACTTAAGTTTATGTGTTTCGGCCGCTGTGGCCGTGTTGCACTTGTGTGTGTGTGTTTTTTTTTTTTGTCTCGTGCCTGTTTTGGGGTTGCGCTGAGGCCTGGGCATATCCTTGGGCTTGTGTTCGTGTCCGTGCTAGTCCTTTACTTTGTGCGTGTGCTACAACATTAGTAGTTATGAGTGTGTGTTTGGATTAAGTGTTTGTGTGCTTTGTGCTGACGCATTGTAGGCTGCAGAGACCGGCACGGCTTGTCAACACATTGATAGCCGATTTTTGGCCTCGGCCTCGGTTGCTGTCCAGCGAAATCGGGTGATACCTCGGGTACAGCGTGCGTCGGTCTCAAGAACCAGACGTAACGGAGAGAGTGGCTATTGACACCGACTCTGTGGTGATGCCGCGGCCTCGTCCGGGTGCTCTCTACCCCGTTTGTTTGACCCATGTTGTGGTTCTCAAAAAGACGGGTGCTAGTGCTGTGCCGACCGCTCCCCTGACAATACTAGACAGTTCAGCGTCGCTTGAGCGAGACGAAAAGTTACCAAGAATGCTGATTCAGTGCGGGAATTGCTTTACCTGAGTGCTGCTGAATATGTATAGTGTAAAGCACATGGAGCCCAGTGGCCCTTTGGATGGAAGGCGTGACGTAGTCGAGTTGCGTTATAGCTTCCGTTACGTCAAACAATAATTTTCCCCTCGAGCCGTCTATCTACGTTTTAGTATTACTTTAGTGTAGCCGGTAACAATCTCTCCGCGCTCCTTGTCCGCCCTCTGCCGCCAGGTTGAGGCCATGATGGGTGTGTGTCACTTCCGAATGCGAGCAGCGAAGGAGGCGGGAATGGTAAGCGAAAAAGACACAAAAGAGAGGCCGCCAGGGCCTTGCGTAGCACAATGGGGGGGGGGCTGTTCATACTTCAATTAGTTACAGTACGATGGATGTGCTCTTTAGGACGGTCTCGCGACTTGTTGCTTGTCGGGTGTACTACTACTGTCAGCCGGCTGGCGTTCGTCGTTCCGTATTTGCCGTTTCTGTCCCCCCAAGTTACTGTCGTCGTTACCATCGCTGTTGCCAATAAATTACAATCGGGGTTGCGGCGTGGATGCTGAGGAAGGGTCTGGACACAGAACGTAACTAAGTGCTTCGTATATTTTGGTGATACGTACGGCCGTGCCGCGTAATGGCCTATTGTTGTTTTGTCATTCTGATCCACTGTGTTCGTGATACCGAAGCAAGTCACCTACCGCTCTACCGAGCAAACGCCGCCGTGCTATTCGGCACACCATTTCTTCTCTTCTCCGACAGTAATGCTTACACATTTTCTCTCCTCCCCCCCGTTTCACAATCCGTTTGCGAACCACACCCTTGATCTCCGGGAAACGCTCAGACTGTCGTGCAGCGATCCTACAACGCGTTTGCCGTACGAGTTCAGGGTGAGGAGGGAACCGAGCGCCGCGTTGTGCCTGCAAGCGAGACGGACGAAGGCGAACTGTGCATAGAGATGTGGATCAGGCTTTACCCAGATGGGCTCATGAGCAACCTTTTGCTGCAGCTGATCAAGGTGCGGCGCAGAGCTGGCCGGCTTACGGCAGGGTGGATTTTGCGCGTGGACGTGATCGCCACTGCGCGGTGCCGTGTTTGAGGTTGCCAAGGGCAGCGCATTGGCTGGCGCGTTGCCTTATGTCATTTTACCGCTGGTGCCGTGTTGCCACCCTTCCATATGCCGTGGGCTAGTGGCTGTAATGCGTTTATCGCCGACATTGCTGAGGTCTCCGACGCATTCCATAAATCGGTGTATCACGGCTGGTGTAGTGGCAGCTTGCTGAGGTGACAGCTCCAACTAGTTGCCGTACTACAGTAGTGTTAATTCGCGCGTCCTCCATCCTCGCTGTTTCTGTCGTTGTATTTTTATGTCCTTCTTGACCACGCCGTGTTTCTCGGGCTCGTGGCGTCACCGTTCTTCTGTCCTCTTGGTATCCCCAATGTCCACCCTTCTCAATCGTTTCGGGGTGCACTTCGGCTCGTGGGTCGCGACGGAACGAACCGAACAACGCGGGCCGCACACCTCCAACGGAACATCGGTTTTGGCTTTCCAGAACTCTGACAACCCCGCGGTGCAGCTACAGGGGCCTTTCCTACAGGATAGGGTGATCCCACCGCCGGCCCACCGCAACGTCGTCATGATCGCAGCCGGAACCGGTGTCAACCCAAGTGAGCTGCCCACATGCGGAATGTCGATGTCGTTATTTGCTCGTTGGTCTTTCTCGACGGGGATTAAGCTAATGCATCGTTTCGATGCAGGAGGACTCTTGACAGGTGACTCTAACCGCGTCTGTAGTGTTGAGTAACCCCGCCCCTGCTTTCCAGCAACGACAGGGGGGTTGTGGCTCCCTTGCGTCGCTCCATTGGGCTCCCCATCCCGAAGTGCAGAGCATGCCATATGTTACGTAATTAAAGAAGACGAGTAACACACATTCGAGCCCTAGAAGGTCTCAGGAAGTTTTAGGGCTAAAGCGCGCGCTCCAATTGATCGTTTTGCTACCCTGTGAAACTAAGGGGGCAGATACCAAGCTCGGGGGGGGCAGGAGGAGAGGGTGACTTATCCTTTGTGCACCTATTGATAGTGGATACCGCCAGTGTTTCGATTTGGAAGAAGGCCTTTGCGCTGGCGGCCGGCGCAGCTCAATGCCTGAATCAATGTGTTTTAACGTTCCCCACCTCCCTCCTCGGCGCTTGTCTCTGCGGCTGGCCTGCCGGATCCGGTATAACGTACGTTATCGACGAAACCCCACCAGTGGTGTCGTTGATCCGAGACTACATAAACCCCGACAGGTGAGAGGTTTGGGGACCATACCCGTTTTGAGTTTACCATAGGTGTACGGTGCCCTCGTCTGCCATTGGTAGGGTTTGGTTTGGGGACCATGCCCTTTTTCAGTTCACCATATCTCTGCTGTGCCCCCTTCTGCAATTGGTAGCCCCCGAGATTGCTGTGGGGGCGATCTGGTAGGCAAACGACGACCGCCTCCACTAAGCGCGCAGTTTCGGCAGCAGTTGCAATCTCAGTAGCAGCGCCCGCCCGCTAACAACCGCACTCGTACTCATGAGAGCACGCACACCCTGTTTTCTCTCTCAAGTGTTGACCGTGGGTCGACAGTTTTCATCCATCTCCGCATCATTGCCTTGCATCCACAGCAATCTCCGTCTGTATCTCCCTCTCGCCCATACAGCCACACACCCGACGTGCTGCTGGGGGCACACTCAAGGCTGGTGCTGCTCTGGCAAAACAACGCCGAAACAGATCTCTTCTGCGTCGACGAGCTGACGGCACTGCAGGTAAAATTGTGCTCACCGCCCGGGTAGAACGTCCAGGGAAAAAGACGAGGGAGCCCCCCATATACACACCTTTGTACTGATGCCGCACGGCTCTTGCACCCCCTCGACCCAGCACCGCAGTACCTGGTACGGAGCAGGTCACCGAGAGAGTGAAACGTGGCGCAAGATAAAGCAGGTTAATGGATCGAAATCGCCTTCATAGTGCTGTTGACCGTGGTTCTATCAGGAGAATCGCCTGCTGGTATCAATCAACACGAAGCGTTCTATAATTTCGAACACGCGCGGCCGACGTGTCCCTCAGCTTGTGCAGTTGAATGTGGACCAATTTGGTTGAACTCGCAGCTGATTCGATGTAAAATCAACAGCAATAACTTATGGACCCGGCATAAGCCTCACAATGTACAGCAGTACGGGATCGTCGTGAAGTGGACCGCTTGGATCACGGCACTCCTTGTAGCTACAGAAAGACATTGAAAGAGAAAATTGTTGCACCAAAAGCCCTTCCCTCCTGCTGGGATATGCTCGTGGTCGTGTTTAAACATGCATGGCGCGCGAGATTTGCGAGACACTTGGCGGCGAGTAGGTTTGTGGCGTCCGGAATAATTGGTCCGTCGCTGCAACCCCGAGCATGTCATTCTTGTGGTAGTGCTTTCGTTTACAAAAATACCGGACACTGCGCCCCTTACCCCAACCCCCTTCCCTCGCGTCCGTCTGCCAACTACGACCCTTGCGGAAAAAACAAACACAAGACCCAAGCAAAGGGCCTGCTGGAGGTGACGGCGATGATCAGCGGCGACATAACACGGCGCAATGTACCGGGCAATGCGTTCCGTCGTGCGAAGGCGAGGCTCATCAAAAAAGGCATTGAGGCCGGCTTGGTCAACAGGGGTGCAGATGCTACCGGGGACGCTGGTGCCAACGGAGGCGGGGCCGGCGATCAAGCGTCGGAAAGAGGGACATCATCAGGAGCAGGGGGCAGCAGTGAGTTCAAACAAGACGAAGAGAACAATGGCGACGGTCTCATCGGAGGCACACACTTGCGTGGTCATAGGCTCACGAGAGAGCTGTCGCGCGTTACCGAGGAAGACAACATGAGCATCGCGAGCAGCTTCAGGAACAGTTCTCGAACCTTTGGCGCCAGGGACTTGGAATCCGGAGACGGCGTCAGCAGTCTCCGCAGCTCCACGGTCCTCTACGAAGGCGCAGAAGAGGAAACGCCGGCCGAAATCGGTGGCGGCGGTGGCAACACGGACGCGCCGTCACCAATACGCGAAGGCAGCATTGAAGGGAGCGCGGACGACAGTGGTCGTTCCATAAAAGCGTCGACCGCCCGGAGGCAAGCGCGCGGTGCTCCTTCTCGTGACAAGGAGGCTGCGCAGAGCACGGGGCCTCTCGAAGGTGCACGAAGACCGAGGAGGGGTGCCCTTATCGCCGATAGCTCGATGAGTGGATCGGGGGAAAAGGAAGATGGCGGCGACAGCGGCGGCGACGACGCCAGCCCAATCCTACTTCTCCCACTTCGTAGCCGAAGTAAGGGGCGTAGGATTCGCGCTTCCCCGACGCTAGCTCGTCAAAGGGCCAGCAGGAACATCAGTGACGGTAGCAGCGACGTGTCTGGTCGCGTTTCGGAGGATGCAAGGGCTCCGAGCGACAGCAGTGGGGAGGGGGTCACGCGCGGCGGTATCCGTCTCGCTGGCCCGTTTCGTCAGGCGAGTGTTAGCAGTGGCCACTCACCCAGAACCGTCCACAAGAAGGAAAGCACCGGCCGGGCCAATGAGGCCAGTGGTGGCAGCGGTGGGGGGGATCCCGTCCAACCAACGCTTGATCGATCGAGGAGTCCCGAGGCCGACATCGTCGCGCACAGCTCAGGCGAAGAGGGAAGCATCGACCCCGACGGCGGTGCAAGTCCGTCACGTTCGCTCCGCCGGGGGGGTTCGAAAGGCCACTCCGCTAGGTCGGGCGTCAACACTCACTCCCACTCCTCGGCTAGAAGAACGAGACGCAAATCGTCTAGCAACAGGTCGTTGCGAGACGAAGCTGCTGAACATCTGGCTGGATCGCCCCTGGACGATGTAAGAACCTTGTCGTGTAGTACTACGGGGTTTGATAGCCGGCATTGCGCGTGCAGACGCTGCCTGCCTGGTGCGAGCGAGTTGGCGAGAAGAGAGAAGGTCTTGTATGCGATGTTCCGATGACGCCTGGCGCCCCTGTCTCCAGCAAATAGTGTTCGGAGCCGTGCGAGATGCTTCCACCGGCGGATATGACACGCCGCACTTATCAATCGGGTAACGGGATCCTTTAGAGGAGCTGAGCCCAACGTTCCCATATGCGTACGTCCCAAGTGTGTGGCGTGAATCTGTTTGCCCCCTATCGAAAGAGCGCCAAGCTCAGCACACTTACATTACTCCCGTTTCCCTCGTCCTCGGCCCTGCCTTCGATGCCCCGTCTCTTTCACTCAACCCGAAATGTGTACGCAACGCAAAACGTTATTCGTGCCTGAAACACGCAATACGCGATACGTATGAAAACGCACCAAACAACAACAGTCGGGGAGTGGGATACAGAACACGAAGCTTTCCAAGGTCGTGCTAGAGAGGGCCTTCGGTCCGGAGGTGATGAAAGCCATAGCCTCCGTCAAGGCTAGTGACGTCGCCGGTGCCGCACAGGAGGGATCGGCTCACGCCACAGATGCCTCGCGTTCCGCCCTTAACGCCCTCATCGGCAATGAAACCACGGGAGGAGCGCTTCAGGTGACAACCACGGGGGCGGGGAAGGGCGGTGACAGATTGCTAGCCTTGGTATCCCTTAGAGTGTCGTTGAGACCCCGCGTTTCCTGTCATGCGGAGCGCTGCCGTTTCCGTTTGAAGGAATCTCGGTGTTCAACAGATGAGGCGTATAGAGGAAGCACGGGAAGAGAAAGTGAAGACCCACACGCTTAATGCGCCCCCCCGTTTCGTTTGGACCATACAGTAGGCGACTTTTCATGTTCTTCGTGACACCCTTTTCAAGCTTTGCAGCACGTTATGTGCCGGGTACGGGGGAGGGTGCTGCCTTTTGGCGCATGTTGTAATCCGTCAGTAGCCTTAGTTACAGCCCAAGTGTGGCGGCGCCTATGACGCGAGGGGGGGCGCGATATCAAGCAACCCTCCGAGGTCGTCTCGACCTTTGGATGGGGCACGAATGGGAAGGCTCTCGCAAAGCGGAGATGAGTCGTGCAGAATGTGATCGTCCGCGCTGCCGATTTCTCGGTTTTATTGGTATCCTCGACCAAGAGTCAGCGGTTGAGAGGGAATCCAGCTCCCAGTCGATGCACCTTGCTGGTGTGGTGGCGTCCATCCTTTTATCATCCAGGCCGCTTGGTCTCACCCACCACACGCGTTGCCGTACTGACGCTCATCCAGTCCAACTACCTCTTCGCGCTGTACTCTTTGTTGCTGCTATTGTTGTGTTTATGTGACATGTTCGCCGTCTTGAGTCGTTCTCACGTTTTTAACATAATTTTGGATTATGTCGTCTGGATGTGTGTCGAACTCGCAGGTCGTCGTGTCGGGTCCAGCGGGCTTCGTGTTTTATGCTGAGGGCCTCCTGGCGGAAATGGGCATCCCTCCTCAAGCAGTAGTCCTGCTCGACTAGACGGGTAGACGAGGCAAAGCAGGAAACAGAGGCATGCCAGACGGTCTAGCCTTTGAAAAGCGTTCTGACGTGAGGAGTCTGGAAGGCAGGGCCGGCATCGGTGCTTGATAGAGAGCGATAAAACAAAGCGTGTTTTCACGTCTTGGCGCGTTGTTCGCGAGTGGGGTGATTACGCAATTGGTGCAGGAAGGCATTCGTTGTGTCATCTTCGCTCCGTGGGTAGTTGTTACTCTTCATCGGGTGTCACGCCTCGGTGATTGCTGTTGCTGGCACCGCTATCCTAAAGAGCTCTTGTTTGCTCCAATTCCGGGTACCTTAGTTCATATTTGGAGATGCCGGCATCTACTTTCGAGTGGCAGTACGGCCGGTTTTGTGTTCGGCCAGGATGTCGTGGGTCTATGGGGGTGGAAAGGTGTGGTGTGGGCGTACCGATCCTTCAGACACCTTCTTTATTCTGCGCACGACAGTAAATGAGCAGAAATGTTTAGTGCTGTGCGCTCGATAAAGCGTTTGGCCACAGGCCGTCTGGGTGCTATAGTTTTTTTTTGGCGTTGGCCATATTTTTACCCGCTGCCGTCGTGTGTTGTTCTGGATCGTGCTCTTATGTGAACCCTTGGTCGGGTAGTGTAGTTGTATCTTGCGGTGTGTGTTCTATGCTTTTCCCTTTGTCCATGCTGAGTTTGTTTGCGAAAGCTCGTGTGTGAGTATTGTTTCGTGATGATGGTGTATCATAGGTTCTTCCTTTCGAAACGCCTCGCCCCTCTGATGCTCGGCATGTGGCTGTTGTCCAACGCGTGGCGTCGTGTGTGCTCGACGCGACGGGGTGCGATGGCAATTGCGCGGGAGCAGTAGCACGCGGTGCATGTTCGCCCTTCGAACAAGCACTTACTGCATGGGCGACGATGGCATAACACGCCTGCCAGTACGTGATTCGACAAAGTTGCCCTATTGCGCACATGGTGGGGGGTGTTTGTCTAGGTGTGTGGGGGGGGGGGTCGTTCATGGGGGAGGGATATACGTGCAGGCACAATTCACGGAATAGGATAGAGCTGCGATTAGTTAGGATGTGCTTGAAGGCACAAATTGCGCTGTTGCGTGCATGGTGGGGGTGTTTGCCCAAGGTGGGGTAAGAGCGTTCGTTAATGGAGTGGGGGGGGGGTATGCGTCCAGGCACAATTAGTTGAACAAGATGGAGCTGTAGTTAGTTAGGATGTGCTTCAAGGCACATATTTCCTGACATAGAGCTGTATATGTAGGTGCGGCAGCGTTTTTTGTGGAAACAGCGGAGGGGGGTTTTATCGGGACCAGTGGCGTCCTCAGTTAAATGTCGTTGAGGGTGCCGCGGAATGTATTTTGGGGGTATCAAGGTCGTCTCTTACAATGTACAGGAGATGGGTTTTTGCTGTAGATTGCGTTGCAGAAGACCTAACTGGGCTGCGGAATCAATCCAAGCATACTCGTAGAGGTGTTTTGCGCTGCTCTGAAGCGGCATGTCCTTGCGTGTTGTATGCCGACGTGACAGCACCGGCAGCGTATTATAACTGGAGTAGGTGATGTTTAGGGCGAAACCCGTTGTGTAGTCGAAACGACAGCAGCAGCTTGTTAGTCTTAACGCTGGGTTATTTTAATACTTGAAACGATAAGTGGGCAAAAGGCTACGCAGTTCTGTGATGTCCCGGAGGATCTACCTGGAATATAAAGTAAGGAATAATAACGTTAGTGTTGCTTACGGGCACACGCTCAGAACTCGGCGTTTCCTATTGCGTGTAGCGCGAGTCAAAAATCAACAGTAATATGTAATCAAGTCCGAAAGTGGACGAAAGTTATCTTTACTGGCGGAGCGTCTGGGAGACATGCACCCCTACTCATGACCGAAACATGAAAACAGCTAACTTCAGCCATCGGCAAGCAGTGACCCCTACTCATGACCGAAACATGAAAACAGCTAACTTCAGCCATCGGCAAGCAGTGAACGACTAATTTCACCCGCAAGCCAAACGCCGCAAAAAGGGAACATGTTACGGTGGGCCCCGTTGTAGGTAAATAATTCAAGTGGGGTTTCCGGTCGAGGCGCGTAAGATAGGGAACGAGGGCAATGCCGGGTCATCCCCGGATAAATAAACCACCTACTTACCCAGGCATGGGTGGCTTGCACTTTGTTTACTCTCGCTTTTTGCCCCGTGTTTTATGGTGTGCTTCTTTACTGTGCTAAGACTCAGTGTTGGCTGATGCTTGTATGAAGATACTGACGCGGCGCAGATATGAGAGTTCTGTGGGGAATGGGACTTGTAGCGGGGTATTGGGATGTCGGGGATATGGATGGAAATATTTATTCGCCTCGGTGTTAATTTAGATACATACGTACTGTATGAAACTTGGTATAGCTGGATGCCTTCGGTGAGATTTATACGAGTGTTATGTTCACCTGCTGGTGTTAACCAGACACTCTACGTGAAGATATAAATATATAATACTACTTTGTGTGATCTACCTTCCGGGCCTCGGCTTGTCCCCTCCGCTCTATCTGTGATAAGGATGGTCCGGGCTTTAGGGACAAACAACCAGCTAGGGGACGTGAGAGCTTACAGATGTGCGACAACCGGGCCGCTATGGATGCTCACCCAAGTGGTAAGCTTATGCATGAAGTAGACAAGCTTTGGCGTTTGAAAGTGCTTTGAGAGGTGCACCATGCAGAACATGTATCAGTGGTGCTCGAAGGGTAAAGGCACTCAACAAGCTTTGCAGAATAACATTACACAGCCCGTGGCATGCCCACGAGGCGTAAGCGTTTCCTCCAAATGGTGGATGATGTGCGCTCAGCTCAACTCCGCAACCAATAAAATATACTTCGTACATGTGTATGAACAGCAAAAATGACTCCCCGGAATATTTACAGAATAACCGGGAAAACGCTACGAGTAGTACGTGCCATATTTTTTCACGTACTATCCTACCGTACTATTCCAGCCAAAGGGGGTGCAAGACACGGCACCCAAAAATGTTATTGTGGAACTGTGTTTTCTTTAACTGAAGTAACTCCTGCGGGTAAAGTTCTGCCGAAACAAGTTTGTTTGTCGCCCGAGCACCAAAAATAATGAGGTTGCTTACTTTTTATTTCTTTTTATTCGTGGGGTATTTTTTTACGTAGAGTGTTTGACGACTCGTTTTGTTTCTAGTCGAAACATTCTTGGTTGAAAAGTTCAAAATGTCCCGTTTGCCGCCAAGATTGTCACTTACACGTGTATCACCTTTTTACGGGGAAACGGGAAAAAAACACCGAAGCAAAGAAGGGGCCAAAATCGCGGCACGTAGGCTTGCTGGGGTGGGTCACATGCGAAAGGATTACTTGCCGTCATCGTCTGCTAGATTGCAGTAGGGTCCTCAAACGTTTCTTGGCGGTTCCACCGACCGGTTGTTGGGTTTGGCTGCCTTGGAATTGAAATAGAGTACATTATCGTTGGCCGAGAATATCCGAGTCGCCCCGGGCATGTGAACAACATCGCATGAGGCAATAAATATCGAAGGGCAAAAGCCAAAAATAGGTATGCCTATGCATTTTGGGCCATGTATAGGTACACGGCGTAGTGCACTCCCAGGGCCCATACGCGATTGGCCGACGCTCCGTCGTACCTACCAATGGCCCAATAGGGCGTCGGTACACCCATTGCTGGCTATTTAAGTTGGGTTCCACCTTCTTCTGCCTTCCATCGTACCTATTATGACTCGACCGATCCCTTTTCTGGCAGCCGCAATACCAACCATCGTCCACTCCAGAAGCCGGGACTGTCAACCTGGTGACCTTACCTCCCAACGCAAACGCCCGAATAGACTACCAGGTATGAAACACTAGGAATGCAGCGTAACGCAGACGGCACAGGTCAGCTTACGAACCCGACGGCCGGCCCTTTCTGAGGTATATCTCCAGTACACATATCCGAATTTCTTAGTGGTCTCGTCGTTATTATGGTGTTCCAAGTTCTTAAAACCGGTGGCGAGTGCCCTGTTGCACGCTATTTATAGTGGTCAGGTATATTGCCCCATTATTTATCATGCTGTGGCTAACAATGAACCGGACCAACGCCCAAACGGGTAGGGTGGATCGTAAATGATCCGAGTCTGGCGGGAAGGCTTCTTGGCCTGGGTTTTTGTTAGTGGATGATCTTCGGTTAGTTTCACACTACCCGGAGAGTTTACTCTTCGGGTGGCTATCCCCACCGCACCGGGCCCCTTCGGGGGTCAGGTCGGGTCAACATGCTCAAGTTCCCGAAGGTCGTAGACAGCAAGGGCTGATACTTCCGAGGGGGCATGGNAAAAAATAAAAAAAAAAAAAAAAAATGAACCGGATAGGATCGCCATCACCACGCGAAAGGAGCCTTCGTCGTGTGACCCTCCTATCACACAAAAATTACACTTCTCGCTCACCCAAACAAAACGGTTGTCCTCAACAAAACGGGCATCACCACGGGTGAAAGCACGCGTAGGTTAGCGGCGGCGACACCTCCGCCACCGCAACTCTCGTGGGGGTCAAAGCATATGGGAGGGTCACACGATAAAGGCTTCTTTCGCGTGGTGATGGCGATCGTATCCGGTTCATCGTTAGCCACGGCATGAGCAATCATGGGGCAAAATACCTCATTACCACTATAAATAGTGTGCAACAGGGCGGTCACCACCGGTGTTAAAAACTTGGACACCCTACGTAAGAACGACGAGAACACTAAGAAATTCGAATATGCATACTGGAGATATAACCCAGAAAGGGCCAGCCCTCGAGTTTCTAAGCTGATCTGTGTCGTCTGCGTTAAGATGCATTCATTCGTCGTATTTTTATAGTATATTCGGGCGTTTGCGTTGAAAAGTAAGGTCACCAGGTTGACAGTCCCGGCTTCTGGTGTGGACGATGGTTGATATTGCGGCTGCCAGAAAAGGGATCGGTCGAGCCATGAATAGGTACTATGAAAGGCAGAAAAAGGTTAAACCCAACTTGAATAGTCGGCAATAGGTGTACCGACGCTCTTTGAGCCATTTATAGGTACGACGGAGCGTTGGCCAATCACGTATGGGCCCTGGAAGCCCTTTCCAGAGGGCAATACACCGTGTACCTATAAATGGTCCAAAATGCCAGGTATACCTATTTTTGGCTTTTGCCCAACATCGCAAATATATCAGGTATCACATGTTCTGGCTTTCCCACCACAACACGACTGTACTGAAGGCACGTGTCGCTAGACCGCATCAACGTAAGGCCGCCGCCAAGCTCGGCAACAGCGTTGATCAACACCAACCAGATGTAGCCGCCGTATCGCCTACAGCGCAGCATGCTTCGGTAATCGTTGTTGTTGTTGATGATGATGTTGTTGCTGCTGTTGTTCCTATTGTTGCTGTCGGTGGCGGTGGTGTTGATGTTGTTATTGCTCTCCTGCTTGCTGCAGACACGCGGGCACATTAAACAAATATGGTAACCCCCATGGAAGGATTCCATGGCACTTCATGACACTGTTTTTGCTTACTACATGGACTTCCATGGGACTTCCATGGGACTGCCTTAACACATCCATGGTGCATTCATGAAGGCTGTATGGCACTTTCGTGGCCTTTCATGTCACCTCATGCGTCTTCAAGTGCCTTCGGGCTTTCACTCCCATGGAACTTACATGACAAACTTGTGAAAGATGCCTGGTACTCTATGGGATTTCATGAACATTCATGAAACCGATTGCCATGACAATTTCATGCCAGCCTTCATGGAAACCTTTGTAAAAAATGGCATGAGGACTGCCACGGGACTGCCATGCGGCTGCCATCCAACTACCGTGAAGCTGCCTGAGGTGCGCCATGAAGTGATATGAAAATGTCGTGAGGGTGCTACTGTATATACGATTACAATGAAATTCCATGAGGTACCATGAGGCGCCATGAAAGTTCCATGAAATGCCATGAGATCCCATGGCGGTCTCATGGCAGCTCCATGCAAGGCATGGTGTGTACTGTAGTTAGTTGTGATAAAGTGCCACGGTAACTAATTGCACTGCCCTTAACAGTTGATGCTCACATGAGATGGCCATGGAAAAGCCAGGCAGTGCGCATCCATGATCTAGTGTCTTCTGAAACATAGCCTAACAAAGCACAGACGTCACAAATGCCTTGCACATCCGCTGCCTTCTTTCTTTCAAACAGGATCCATCTCGTATCGAGGCCCTTCAGTGTTTTGGACAATAGCTTTATTCTTGTGATTGGCAGGGCGGCTTTCTTGGATATAACATTTCCGGATTTCGTGGTGTGTGGGTCTTCGCGAGTTGTTTCATCTCCTCACACGCAATTCGTATGGTGAAAATAGTATCAGCTCTGCGCTCGAAACCCAATCAAAGTAAGTCAAGATTCCCCGCAAACACCGCACTTACTTGTCGCCGGCTGGGTCAAGTCGTGCCATTGAATCGAACCGTGGATCGCCCTCTCATGCAACGAAGAACATGTATGTATGTCCTCCCGAGATTACAAGACTTGTTGGTTCTGCAAGCAAGCGATGTTACGCACGTGTCGTTTACTCTGTCTTTATTTTGAAGCGCCACCCAAGTTTGTGTTGGTCCCCACCATCGTCGCATATACCTGGTATCATACCTGGTATGTCTTTCCGTGCTGCCAGTTATTGTGGTTTGCCGTTACTGTAGTAACAGAAGCCTTAAGAGATACCAGGTATTATGTTAAACACTGCGGTGTCCGCTATGTTAGGCGACACTCCTCGCCGCATTGATGCGCTCGCGATGACATATCCAAAGATTGGTAAGCAGCATCCCCTGCACATAAGGACGCACCGGTCTCTGTGATGAGCGATGCTGATGTTTCCGCACCAGTTTCACGTGCCGCGTCCGGCGCAACTCATAGCCCCACGCTTTTCTCCCAGAGCTCGCAAACCTCCCGACCCACAGAGTTGCCGGCTTGAACTTTTAGCACCAGCAATGCTTGCTGCCTGTCCGGGTGTGCTTCTACCAGCCTGCAAGCACTGTTCCGCGCTGCATTCGTCCCAAGCTGCGCCCACTTGGAATTCCCGCTCACGCCTGCTCACTGCGAGTTAGGTTAGTTAGATGAGCCAACACCTAAGTATCTCGTACAACAACCACCACGGAGACGACAACCATTTGCCCGCTGGGTGTGCAGATATGACCTTGCACACCCCCACCCTGCTCCCGCCCTGATATGTTGTACATATGGTACATGATTGTGCTTCAGGGGGGGTCCCGTGGAAGCGGGCTCCCGTGGGCGTATCACGGGATGCCACGGGGTCCCAGCACGTCATCCCACGGTATCCCGCGAGACTTCCCATGGGCCCCCGTAGGATATCGCGGGATCCCGCTGGATGCCAGGTGAGATCCCACGTTCCCGCATGTTCCCGCGGGATCCCACGGGGTCCCATGTGCTCCCTCGTGTTCCCACCTGGCATCCCGCGGAATTCCACGGGATTTCCCTCCATGAGACTTCCCGTCGGAAGGTCCCGCGGGACTTTCCACGATAAACAACCTCGGGACTCTATGGTACTTCCCACAGGAGTTTCCACGGGATCCCACGGGATCTACTGGAATCTCTTGAGAATCCACTCCTACAGTAGTCGTACTCGTGTATATTACTTTACTGTAAGTTCGTGTAACACAAACGATTTCTTAGCAGCACCCATTAAGCCCATGAATGCTATGCCTTCCTTAAAGCCCTACGTACGGGATCCCACGTTACGTTGTGTACGACGTGATATCACAACATGCTTTGGATGTCCGCTGGTTATCATGTGATGAGTGAGCGGGTTTCCGTGAGTACAGTGTGATCCTGCGAGTTGCATTGTTTTGCTCCCACGTGTTTCCACCAGTTCCCGCGAAATCCCGTGTAGTCCCGCGATACCCCCGCGACACTCAGCGTGTCTCGCTTTGTTGTTCCCTCCACAAATCCACGAATTCCCATGAGTTCCCACCAGTCCCCGCGAAATCCCGCTTAACTTAACCGAAACCCAAGCCCTAACCCTAACTACATACTGGTAGCATTCAATGGGATATCATTTAATTTTCACGAAGAGTTCCTGTGGTGATTTTTGCGCATGTTACCATGGGAATCCCGTGACATCCTGCCACATCCCATGTGTGATCCTATGAGAGACCGCGGCACCCCGCAGCATTCCGCGAGATCCCACCTGGGATGTTGTGGGAAGCCGTGCGATTCCGCTCGGAGAGTCGTGGGATCCCGTCAAAAAGCCAGAAAGGGTGTGCATGTGTGCAGGTTTTGCGCACCACCCGGTGCAAGCCCGGTGTGCAATTGGAGTTTCCCGCCCACGGATTCCACGGAACAGTAGAAGAGTGTGCATAGCCAGCCCATCGTCCCAACGAGATGTACGAACTACAGCACCTGCTTTGCCGGGTCGTTTATCCTTCTGCATGCACCTATATATCTCAGCTGATACGTAGCATGTACCTATCTCACCTCGATGTTCTTCGTCTCCTTGTTCATGGTGTTGCGTGGTGTCCACATACCACGTGCTATGTATTGTATATGTTTGCCCAGTGCCGCGGTCTGCCAGCCTCCAGCTAGCCCCCCCTGCTGTGTGCGTCTTCCGTCGTCCACATACATGTTATGAAAGCTACCCTTCGTTGCGGATGTCGGTTGGGTTTGCTTCAAGAACTGAGCTTGGAGCGCGGAGTGCGGAAGGAAGCAGCAGTAGTTCGTCGAAAAATGAAAATTGAAAAAATGAACCTCTCTCATTGTTCATCACCTCACTCAGTGTGGGGAAGACTAGACCGAGATTCCCGGGTTTGCTCGCGGATGCGTGTTTGGTTTGGTATACTACTGTAAGCTGGTTATCTGGTTCTCTCACGCTGGTACCTGGTATGTAGATACCGATACTCGTACCATATCATACGTGCGAGAGAAGTACTAGAGAGTACCACCGTAGACTACGTACTTCAAAGGCATCACTCTGCTGGTGGTGATGGCGGTGGACTGCTGCGGTGGTGGTATTCTTGTATCGTTCTTCTTGTGGTGCGGGCGAATTGAAATATTTGTTTAGCATCCGCTGTATTTGTTTGCCCCGCGCCAGGTACATCACGAAGGTGTGAAATGATGAATTGCCGGTATTTGCTGTTGTTACATAGTACGTGCAGTTCAGAGATGAAGATCCATCTATTATGGCCGATGGGCGCGATGGGTATTTTTACAGAAAATTTGAAAAAAAAGCGTCAGTTTGTATTTTGTTGGCAGAGTCCAGCCCAGCAGAGCCTCCACATCGCTCGCTGCGTGGATAGTATCAGGTACAGTTGTAGCCCAGTCACTGCTTTACTAAAGCTCTCACAGCGGACACAGCCCGGCTTGTTTCGATACACTTCAGCTGTTTGTTTGTGGTGGGCATGCAGGATGAAGAAAGAAAGTAGAGCGTTTGGCATTTGCCGTGTTTCTTTAAAAAAAATGGACCCACATAATCATGTCGCCAATCCCGGTACCATCACGCCTCATTATTATCAGTCCAATGTCACTCGTCCCTCGCCCTTTCACCTTCCTCTGGAAACTTCCTCCATTCATCCCCGGGAGATAGGTGTGTGTACCGCGCAGGCAGTCGAGCGTTAACAGAGAAGAGGCATACGACGAATAGCTGTAGTGTATCCCAAGCCTATACTGCGCCTGCTAATAGCAGCATCAGCAGCAGCTACAGTAGCTGCTGCTGCTGCGTAACGTGGGCGACTGGAATTTTGCCTCCCTATCAGAATCTATGGTCGCCATTTACTGCTGTAGTATGCGTTTCTTCCGTTCAACATAGAGTCAGCCGCGAGCAGTGCTGAAGTGCAGACCACTACTACGACTGCTACTCCTGCTCCTGCTCCTCCTGCCGCTTGTTGCTCTGGTTCTGCTGCTGCTGCTGTTGATCCCACAGGTGTCTGTCCCCAGGGGCAGGCTTGGGCAAGGGCGGGTTGTCTGTTGCCTGAGGGCAAGTGGAAGCGAGCAAGCAAACAGGCATTATAAGCAAGTGTTTCGCCAAGCATCATCGGTGGCTCCAGCCCGTTGTATCTACGAGTGAGTGCGTATCGTATCATCGTACAGAGTTCAGAGTTTGTTTGGACAGCAGCAGCAGCAGTGCTAAAGGTTGCACAATATGAAACAATGGCGGGCGAGCTTGTGGTCGGCTTTAGCTGCAGGCCTTTGGCGGGCTGCCTTGGTGACTACTGCATGGGGGCAAGGAGACGACGACTACACCGTGGCTACATTCAACAACGAGCTCCGTACGTTCAACGGCACAGGTGCGCGGCCCAGACAAAACTGGTACTACGACTCCCACCGTACAGTAATAACTGTCTGTCCGCGTGCATGCGAGCATTTGTGATATGATACTTGTATGCTTCTGTTGTACTCCTATATATTTGTTTTGCAATCTGGATTTTGTTCTACTTCGGTATAGAAGTTCAGTACCTGGGATATACGTAGAGATCGTGTGACCTGGAGTCTATACGCACAGCAGCCGCGCAACAGTAGCAGATAGCAGTAGCAGAGCACTACGTACTATGTATGTGGCCACTCATCACGTATCACGACGATGATGTCATGCGATGCATTGATGTGAGTTGTGCACGTGTTCTCTGTCTTTCGCATACGAGTAGCCTCTACTGCTGTGTGTAGACCTGGTAGCATACTTCGTAGTAGGTAGTAAGCGACGTACTACTCTGTAGTACGTAGAGTACTCTACTCTCGCGTATAATATGTACTGCCAAAATTATTGCGTTGGGTGCGGTAACCGTGTTTACTGTTTACGGTTCCGTGCTACGAGTACAGACGGTCTGGTACCTTCCCCGGAACGAGTCGAACCGTAGGATTATCGCTGTCGGATGAAACAACCACCGAACCGAACCGAACCGAACAATTGGGAATTTGCATGTAATAATCTGCAGTTTGTTCCAGACCGAGCCTATACGGGAAAAACTTGCCAATTTGGCAAGTTTTTGGAAAGTTCTTGGCTTTCCACGGCTCGATGTACTTGAACCAGGTTGCAAGTCCCAATAATAGCAAATGGCATTAAAAATGCCCATAAACTTGCCAACGGAGGACCACGATTGCGGAAATATCCAAGATGAAGTTTGGCAAAAAAAGTTGCTGTTTGGCAAGTCCAAATTTCCATATAAACTTGCCAATTTGGCCGTGATTTGGCAAACAACCAATGTACGTGTCGTTAAAAATGGCCCTACTAAAATAAGTTGTACACCGCCGCGGTTATTCTAAACCGTGAAAAGACGCTGTCCACATGCAAGCCTAGTAAGTACGAAATAACCGTAAAACTTCTCCTACGGTTCGGTTCAGTTCGGTTTTGCTCGGTTCGGTTGGTTTGTAGGATTTCGCACTTAGTGGGGCGCGGGCGGCACCGAACTACTACTACTGTAGGATATAGAAATAAATGGCGAGATCTGAATCGAACTGATTATTATTAGTGGAATATGCAGGAAGTAGGACGAACCGAGCAGCGATCGATGCGGTTTGGAATCTACCGTGAAAAGCCCTGATATGCTCGGTTCCGTTGGAATCGAACCGAACCGAACCGAACCGTATACGCATAGGATTTCGGTTTTGCGGGGATCGGACCGAACCGAACCGTGGGATTTTGACATGGAGAAATCCGAACCGCTGTAAATGCTGGAACGTGCAAGGAGAGCGCGAACACCGTGGTATTTTTTATCATAATGTAGCACGTGGCCATGAAAAGACACAAGGAGTCTCCACAGCAGCGAGCGGTAAAAGCAAAATCTAGCCCGTGGCCATGAAAAAGCACAACAATAATAATAGGAGTCTCTTTCCCCAGTTTCGGTTTTTCGTGTTGGGATTTTTTCTCCCCCCGCGGGAACCAGCCACCCGGTACTTCACGGCAGTTACACAGGGCACACGGCAAACACGACACTATATTATTGCTTGGACGGGAACAAGCCATCAAGGAAGTACTTCACGGATATTTGTTTGTACGGGACACCGCAAAAGCCCGGCACTGTTTGCACTGGAATGAGCCACCACAGCAATTACGGTGCATAGATATGTATTGACACACGGCAAAAAGCACGGCGGCCATCATTTACCACCACGGCAAGAATGAATGGTGTTTTTTGTATGGTAACCGGCCACCTGCTGGGCGGTACCTCTACGTTTTGTTAGTATGATTAGGCTACGTATTTCGTATCTGGCACGTATGTGTTCTATATTCAATCCTCGTGTTCTGCTAACCTATGGGGCTTCTGTGGCGAAAAGTCCAAACGCGTCCGGGTTCGGGTCGAAATGTCCCATCATACGCGAACAATGCCATAAAACGGTATACCGGTGTTTTTTTCGCCAGTTGACGGTATATAGGAAAATAAGTAGACTACCTCAAGGCCCAACAATACAAACCGGAAGATAGAAGATACCGTCTCCTGTCAAGTACCAGCGACATCCTGGGTACGTGTTTTCATTAAAAAAAATACGCATGTATGGTATAATACCTGGTATACGATCCTTGGTATATATCATACGTGTAGACCTTAAGTATCGATCGACCTCCGTACGTGACGTTAGTAAATCGATACCCGGCGAGATGTCAGGAGACGGGCAAGCGTCAAGCAGTCAGTCAATCAAGGGCGCCCGTCAAGGCAGTTCCATCCGTCTAGACGGATTGTATTCTATCCCCGCTACGATATAAACTCCTCATTGTCTGTGTTAAAAACCCTATTATGTACCAGGTATTATTTTTTGTGTGAGTTCGACCTAAAAACCCTAGATAGCAATTGTTTCGATGCGTACATGCGTACGATGCTGTTCATAACGTGATACATACTGCGTCCGCCTGCGCGACATGCTGCACGAAGCGGAAATGTTTTAATGAAACGTCGTCGGAAAAAAACAGAAGGAAATATCAGGTTTTCAATCATTTGGTCAGAAGTTTATAGATATGGGACGTTCTTAGGATTCTTTCGTAGGAGAAGTGACGTCACACCTCCCAAATGAGGCGCACATACATGGTAGATTAGGGGAACCGGAATAATAGTAGTGGGCTTGATTCCCCTCTATCTACCACTACTGCTTCCAACTCCTGCTGCGTATACCAGCTTCGTGTACCCTTTTGCCTCCCTGTTCTCTGTATCCCTATTAACTAGTCATAATGCTCTGTATGGGGTAAGAGCGACAGCAATGGAGGACTAATAATATGATGGGCGATTAACTCAGCACTGACAAACCTGCACCCCTTTGGGGGCAACACTCCATACTACACATGGCGTCGTCGGCAGGACTAGTCAACGCTGTGAGCGCTTCTCCCCCCCGCCATGTCCTCCTGTGCTCTCTCTACCAACTTCACTGCTTTTCCAAAAAAACGGGGTTTTTTACTCCGTGTCCCCGGGTTTAGCCGTCAAGGCACGTCCGTCGAAAAATTTCCTTGGCCCTGCCCGTCAAGGGTAAAAGTTCCGTCTCCTGGCATTAGTTTATGCCAGGTATGTATATATCAGGGCTCCTTATAGGCGGCCGGGGCTTGTTAAGCGTAGCGCAACACGAGCAGAAGGCGTGTTGCGCCCCCGGAGGGCCCCCGGAGGCCGCTCCCCGAGTAGGGGCCGCCGGAGGCCAAAAGTTGTGATTTATTCGCTACGTAAGAAACGCCGGAAAATCTCATTTAAATATGCATTTTGCCGGATCGTTTTAACCAGTTTAGAGAGCCAAGACGTATCCCACAAGGGTATGTGGGTATACGTACTATTTCCAGGTTGTTTTGCCCACAACCACTTGTAAAGTTGTAAAAATATTTGCAAAACTGTACAATGCTGCAGCGAAAATAGCCTAAAATGTTTCGAGCCTTCGGCGAAGAAAAATACCCTCAAAACAAAATCGCCTGCGGCGCAAAAGGCTCCGCAACATTGTTTTCGGCGGCGGCGAAACGTGTTGGGCAATTACAATTGCATGTTGCGCATATGAGTGATTTTGAGGGAAATGTTGCGCTGGCGCAACAGCAGTACCGGTCGCCCCGGTGGTCTAACTGGTAGCCACGAAACCTATAGGGCCGGATGTCGAGGGTTCGATTCTCCCCATGGAGGTTTTTATTCTCAATTGACACCGACTGTCGAGAGCGCATATTGTAGCGTGGGTAAGCAAAATTCGACGAGAGTTGACGAGGGAAGAAAGTGCTGAAATCTTCTCGCGATAAAAATGCAAGGCAAGAACCGTAGTGGGGGAGGAGGGAGAGGAGCCTACTTTGTGACCCCGGATCTGAGTTACCACTAGGGAGGGAGAAAGACGGAAGTGCGAAGATAATGAATGGGATGGAAAAAAAAAAAAAAAAAAAAAACAGCACAACACCTTAAAGGAGCCCTGGCATGTGTGTTCCCATACCTGGTACATGGTTTATCAACGAAGGCAACTCGGATTTCACAAAATATAACGTCTGCGAATGCGCAGAGTGCTGAGGAGCACAGCCGCCGAAAACTTGAGCCCTGACATTTCCAAATGGTCACGAAAACGCCAATCAAATGAAAGCCAGCCCTTGGGCTGGACAGCAGTAGACCACCCCGTACACTGCTGAGCATCTGCACAATGCTGCTTCCTGGAGGTGTATGCACTGACATACACACCAATGGCGTGTACCTGGTACAACTGTTTTTTGTACGGTTGTGGTCGTCGTATTGCGCGAATCCCCGCCCTGGCTCCGACGGACTGTATATCTACTAAAAACTGCTGTACAACAAGCAAGGGATTTTAGACCAAACTGTTTTCCCGGTTGTCCTCGTTTTCTTGATAAGAAACGAAAAAAAGAGGAAGTAGTTCCTAAATCAGGAACTTTAACAGAGGGCAAAAAATTAGGAACGTAGCTTTCCTTTTGTATGGGGAAAAAACGAACAGGAAAATCAGGAAATACATTTAAAAAACAGGAAAATCAAATAATTCAAGACAAAACTAAAACTCTCTTCGATAATATTTTTAGAAAAAAAGGAAAATCAGGAAATAAAAAACAAAATCAGGTATATTAGGACAAAAACTTCGATATTTCCGGGCCTAACAAGGCAGTGTACGGAAAAACAAGAAGCCCGGTGGAAGTAAGGACAACGATTTCGCGGGAGGGGATCACAGGTTTTCCGCCGAACGTTCCAATCTAACCTTATCAAAATGTCGTGGCCTGTTCTCTGTACGAGTACTGTCTGTGTTTGTATTCGTGGCCTTTGCATGTATATATTTGCAGGATAAGTGTATTCTGCCGTGCTGTGAATCTCTGTTGTTCTATCAGGGCGCGGGCCCATTCGCGGGGGGGTAGCACTCTCAGCAGAACAAGAGATAGATGCCAAAACAAATCTCGAAGTTGTTGATCGGAACAGCGGCACCCCTAAGAGCAGACAATAATATGTGGCTGGCATGGCTGTTAACGCGTTGGCTGCTCCAAACTTCAAGTGCCGACAGCCGCCGACCCCTGCCCAGCCGTCGCCAAATCGTGTTGTTCACGGATGCACTCCCACAACCCTTACGGTCTTGACCGCCTCACTGAGTCTTGTCGTTGTACAAATGCGAATCTCCTGATCATATTTCACCCCTTACAAACCACTGTAGTCCCGCGTGTTTGGGGACAAACTACTTGGAATTGGTGTGGGATTTTTTTTTTCAGTTATGAATGGGTTAAGCGCGATATGTCTGTCTGTCGAATGCGAAACAACAAAAACGGAGAACACACGTCCTCGTTTAGAGCTATCTTGTCTGATTGAACTCCCTTGTTCACGACGACTACTACTGTTGTCGTGCTTTGAATGGCGAGCGATACATGGCATTTTCCCTTCTCTTCTCTCTTCTCACCGGAAACAGAGAGGCATTTTGAGCAAGCATCCAGACAACCAAGCGGCTTCGATGGTCACAAAAACCCGCGGACGCCACTCACTCCTCTCCATCCCACCCGCCCACCCCTAACAAGGCAGTGTACGGAAAAACAAGAAGCCCGGTGGAAGTAAGGACAACGATTTCGCGGGAGGGGATCACAGGTTTTCCGCCGAACGTTCCAATCTAACCTTATCAAAATGTCGTGGCCTGTTCTCTGTACGAGTACTGTCTGTGTTTGTATTCGTGGCCTTTGCATGTATATATTTGCAGGATAAGTGTATTCTGCCGTGCTGTGAATCTCTGTTGTTCTATCAGGGCGCGGGCCCATTCGCGGGGGGGTAGCACTCTCAGCAGAACAAGAGATAGATGCCAAAACAAATCTCGAAGTTGTTGATCGGAACAGCGGCACCCCTAAAAAGAGCAGACAATAATATGTGGCTGGCATGGCTGTTAACGCGTTGGCTGCTCCAAACTTCAAGTGCCGACAGCCGCCGACCCCTGCCCAGCCGTCGCCAAATCGTGTTGTTCACGGATGCACTCCCACAACCCTTACGGTCTTGACCGCCTCACTGAGTCTTGTCGTTGTACAAATGCGAATCTCCTGATCATATTTCACCCCTTACAAACCACTGTAGTCCCACGTGTTTGGGGACAAACTACTTGGAATTGGTGTGGGATTTTTTTTTTCAGTTATGAATGGGTTAAGCGCGATATGTCTGTCTGTCGAATGCGAAACAACAAAAACGGAGAACACACGTCCTCGTTTAGAGCTATCTTGTCTGATTGAACTCCCTTGTTCACGACGACTACTACTACTGTTGTCGTGCTTTGAATGGCGAGCGATACATGGCATTTTCCCTTCTCTTCTCTCTTCTCACCGGAAACATTTGCTGTTGGTGTTCTCGCTCTTGCTCTTTTTTCTCTGTTGTTGATATTGTCATTTGCCCTTGTCGTTCTTGCAGAACCGCACTCTCCCGTTTTGAGGAAAAAACACTTGAAATTAGACTTGAGATAGCAACTTCATGCCGTTGCCGGTTCGGCTGCCCCATACCGCCTTTCCTGCGTCCAGATGATCCGGAGAGAAAAGAAGATGGTTGAAGCTGTCAACCAGGACACGGGGGGGCTCCTCGTGCACCACCGCTTCGGAGAGGAGGTCAAGCACCGGACTAAGAACGGAATCGCCCTCGTCAAAGAGGCTAGAGGTACGGGGCTGTTCGATACTCTGTACGTATCGGATATGGAAAGGGGCACCCACGAGGCAAGTGTTCGAAAGTACGGAGTATACGACCAATTTTACTGTCTCTGGAGGTGGCCACACCAGAAGAAAACACACACACATATTCATACACAGTCTTTTCGACGCTGCCTTCCAATGTGCAATAAAATCCGCCTCGAACGCGGCTCTCTTGGTAGGGTGCAGGTCATCATCTTTCATGGCGACTCGCCCAGAGTACGGAGTATACGACCCATTTTCCTGCCTCTGGAAGTGGCCACACCAGAAAAAAAGCATACACACATATATACATACAACAGCAGTCCAGTCGACGCTGCCTTCCAATGTGCAATAAAACCCTATTGGGTGCATGCAGGTCATCATCCTCCACGGCGACTCGCCCAACACCTCACGATTCGCGTCGCCATTGGGTGCAAGCAAGCGAGCGATCACTGTTTGCCTTGCCGGAAAAAAAAACAACGAATTGCTCTATCCGGGCGTTGTAGAGACGGGAGTGTCTATTATGGCCATGCGACTGCGGCCATGCATGACGACAAACAATCGACGTGCTCCGTCCCGGCATTGTAGGGATGGGAGTGTCTATGGCCCTGCGACCACGGCCATGCATGACGTGAGTACACCCCCCTCCCTTCCCTTGCCGCGCGCGGAACCCCCTGCTATGGTTTCCGGCTGAACAATGGTTGCCCAGGTCGGTGTTGTCGGAGGTTTTTCTGGCGACACCGCCGTCGAGCTCGGCAACCAGTGCCCTGTTCGTTGGGTGGGGTTTACTGCTCGGGTACGACCTTTTCCTGAATGAGGACAACCCGTTGGACCCGCTGGACATAGAGTGCAACAACGCTTCACTCGCTGACGTGTGGTGCCCGGAGGGGTCGCAGTCGGATCCGATACCATTTTACAGGTCAGAGGGGGAGCTGGACACCGACGGGGACGGAGCCAGGAGCCCGACCAACTTCGCGACCGCGTACGTAGACCTGGACTGGCTGTACGGCAGGGACGAGGAATCTGCGGAAGCTCTCCGGACTCTAGAATCGGGCTACCTGAAGCTTACCGACGATGAGCTCCCATTCCTGCTGTCCGACGGCACCTGGCTCGTGAGTAAGACACGAACACATGAGCTTGGGGCATGTGGGATTAGGCAAGCACAAAACCGGGCCGAGAGCAGGCGCGATGCGTACAGGAAACAAAAGTCATTATGGTCGCTCGAATAGCAGGCAGGCATGGGGATACGAGCGGGAAGCTAGGCGAATTCTCCGGCATCTGCTGTGTTGATTCTTGAAGTACGAACTTCATGTGGCAGCCTGGTGACTACGTTCGATTATTTACATGAGCTGGTCTCGCGTCCGTCTTACTTTGTTTTTGCGACAGGTTGCCGATCAGCGGCCAACGACCATGCCCGTGACGTTCGCTCTGATGACGCTTCTTATGAGGGAACACAACCGGTGCTGCGACGAATGGGCCGGCGATTGGGGCGCTGACAGTGATGAGGTTAGGCAAAAGTGAATCGAGACGTAAAATGTGTTTTTTTTTTCACCCTGATCATGCTGGTACTGCAACTAACTTTAAATTGGTGTTGCTGTCATACGTGCCGTGTTGCGCTTATATATTTGTTTCGCGCGATAGCCGCGCATGACGCTGTGGCTCGGGGGTTGGGAGGGGAGGCACCTGTTTCGACAGCCTCCAAGGTGCTTGTCCGACTGAGAGAGGACACTTGGGGCTGGCGCGCGCCCCCTAACAAAAAGGCTCCTTCGGCAGTAAATGTGCGCCACACCGAGAAACATTTCAAGGGCAGTGCCTGACGCCCCCCCCCCCCGCCATTGCCCTTTTGCTTCGCCTTCCCTGAGCAGGACGTGTATCAGGCCTGTCGGCAGTGGACAATCGCTGTCTTCCAGCACATCACAGAGAACGATTTTGCCGTGCGACTCTTGGGTGCGAACGTGAAGACCCTTGGGCAAGCTTCTTACGACGAATTATCCGACGACGACAACGATACCGTGAGCGGTCGTCGGCGACGGCGGCTGTTGGGCGTCCCTAAAAATGTTGTGCGGTCCCGTTACTTGGCCGAAGCTAATGGAGACTACGATGCGGAGACAAACGCCGGCGTGGACGCCGTATTTTCCACGGTCGCGATCCCGGCGTTCTACTCGGCCCTTCCGTCGACCGTGAGCTTGCTCGACGACGAATACTACTTCATGGATGAGGTGTGTGTGTGCGGTTCTTGCTGTCTGCCTCCTCAGGAACGATGTGAAGAAAAAAAACGAGTCGAAGAGCGGAGAATGGAGACACTTCACGGGTAGGCTTCCTCTGCTATGAGCAGCGGGATTGCTCCGTCAGCCGGCACTTGGGGCGAATTTCTGGTTAGATGTAGTTATCTCCCCAGCCCCGTTCCCTTCACCTTTACCGCTGCCCATTGCCCTTTCCGGCCGACAAGATGTTGACATTGCCACGCCGTAACCCCCACTCGTCACGCCACGACCAATGTTTTTTAACAGCATGGGATCGAGCTGGCGGTGGCGAGCGCGGACGTGGCCGGCTTGGTCGAGAGGCTCGGCGGGATCGAGCCCATCCTCAGGGGGGGGGCGTATTCACGCACGCAGGCCATGGACGCCTCTTTTAACGCCGAGGTCTCCGTGTCTTCGCCCCTGTTCAACTTGCCGGCTGTCGTTATTCAGAGGGGACGCGACCACGGTGAGTGGCGGGGGAGTGACTAAAGGTGTACGCTTCAGACGCAGCAATGGGGACGAGAAAGAAATATTTATGCGAAAATGCGCAGCCCAGTCCGGCAGAGCACTCGTCGAGGCCTACATCGCACGGCACACATATGCCTTACCTTTAGCCCTTTATTACTGCAAAATTCGACCCCACACTATTTCCGAGTACGAGCTTGTCCCAAAAAAAGTGCTTACAGTTCTATAGGGGTTGATCCTAGCGTCGGCTTAGGCTGCGGGGCTGTTTGTGTTGGTGCATGCACCCAGCTCTGCTCGTCGTCCGCAGCTTGTTGTGCGAAAACCCAGGGACGCGGAGAATAGGAGTAGGAACGGTGCTCCGTCTCGAAAGGGATGCGTGGTCAATGGTCAAATGACCAACGCAAGCAACAAATGAGTGCCCCCCCCCCCCCCGCTACCTTTACTCTTCGCCGGTTCCTCCCTCTGTCTCTCTTTCACTCCCTCTATCTCGCTCTTTTTCTATATCTCCCTCTTTTTCTCTTATCTCGCTCCATTTCTCTCTCTCCCTCCCCTTCTCTTCGACCGGGCGGTAGGCATTCCGTCCTACAACGACGTGCGCGAGGGATACGGTCTAGATCGGGTAACGACCTTCGAGGACATCACGTCTGATGACACGATGCAGGGGCTCCTGGAAAATTCCTACGGCGACGTGGACCTCCTGGACGCCTACACCGGGGCGTTGGCCGAACGCCAGGACGGGAGTGCGGTGCCCGTCAGCCCCTTGCTCCAGGTGATGACGAGAAAGCAAGCAAGCAAGGGGGTGGGGAGACTGGTTGGTTGGGACTACGGCGTTGACCGGTAATGGTATGACGAGTACGTACTGTGTACTGCTGCTGTCTGACAAACGTGCTGCTGCTGCTATGTGCTGATTGTGCTTGCTACTGCTGCTGCTGCCGCTGCTGTTAACTGTTGTTGTGTCGTAGCAGTAAGTTGTTTTTACCAGCGTAAGATTACTCCCTGGGGTGCTGCGGCTACTGTTGCTGCTGTACGAATGGGTGTCATTGGACGATAACGGCACCTTTGCATCCGGGTAAAACATTTTCGTTTTAACCCATGCACCCGCGTTTTATCAAGTACAATATACTTGGAATTAGTGTGGATTATGTTTTGCAGCGGTGAAACGAATTGAGCGGTGCACCCGTACCTCGCCCTGGGTGTGTTGTTACACGCGGTTTTGTTGTCCTATCCGACGGTGCAACGCACACCGGAGACGCGAGACGCGCTTCGAAGCCGCGAATTGTTTACACGCGATTCGACATTCATTACGTACGAGGGTTAGGGCCCGTATTAACGAAGACAGCAAAAATTCAATTTGGAAAAAATAAAATTCAAATACGCTTTTCATTGGTCAACACGCGCACCAGCATCAAAGATTAGGATCTTGGGGTCTAATCAATTTGAATTGGACGAAAAAACCAAGAAGGTCCCAGGACCTTCTTTTCCAAAGAATTCAAATCAAATTGAGGAGTGGGCCCGACTTGGACCGGCATGTCCACGGTGGGCAAACGCCCCCGGTACAATCTCGTCATTTCTTGGTGGCATCGATGACCACGACCGAGGCGACAACACGTGAACCACAACCCGAGGCCACCGTGACAACAGCCGCGCCCACGCCTATAGACCATAGCACAGCGTACCCCGGCGGTGGCGCCTCAAAACCAATCATGGCGGTCGCAATCCCAACTTTTCAACCAGCTCGATGCTCCAACCCGATAAAAAACCGAGCGATCGACCCAAAACAGCATGATACGCTCAAGACTTCGATAACACCATCGCCGCCCCTGTCTCGCCCGTGGCGTTCCAGGGATCCCTACGCCCACCCAGGATACCCTGACAGCGATAGCTTCCTCGCCTGGGCGGTCAAAAGCAAAAGTATGCTGGCGGCGGCGCGCACGCGTCGACGCATGCTTTCCCTCTCGTCTCCTCTCGTCGATTTTTTTCACCTGGGCGCTGTGACGCATGCTGCGTTTTTTCGATTTCATAAATATTTGAACGAGCAATTCACTATTTTCCCCATAGGACGCAAACCACTTTTGTTTTGCGAAATCACGTTCAAATAGGATTTTATTTTCCAAATTGAATTTTTGCTGTCTTCGTTAAGATGGGCCCTTATATTTTATTATTTTTCATAAAAATATACAAAATACGTCAGCTGTGAGTACTATCGATTGAACGATTGAAACTCAACTTTGCAAGCTGCGTGATACGCTATTAAAACGTTTTTTTTTTGTTTTAAACAGCTGTGAGATTGCGGATTTCGTCGAAACTCGTCTTCGCAAGCTGCATGTGGTAGGTGTACTTCGATCGCGCGTACTACGGGTTTTATATAACCTCATGCAGGACGCATATAGTATCGAGGGGAACAAAATTAGGGTTTTATTGTTTTGTCGTTTCATGCTGGAGAGCTTTTCCACTTATTTATATCGACAGCACGGCCTACGTTCTTACGTACGCTCTTTATATCTTGTTTTTTGTTATATATATATGTTTTTTTTTTCCCCGTTTCGCTTGTGTTTGTTTCGCTCCCTCCTGTCCCAAGATGGTGTTTCTGGAACAGCTGTACAGGTCTATCGTGGGAGACCGACATCACCACTCGCATAAAACGGAGAACGAGGATGCCGCGCTCTCGACGCTGAGCGCTCTCATCTTGAACAACTCCATGGTGTCGTCCATGGCGCTGGATGCCTTCAGGGCTCCGGACGTGGTGGCTGCATCGTTGTGTACTTCGCTCGAAGAGAACGAGATCATGCTCGCGGACGGGTGAGTCTTCTGCTCAATGTTGCTTCATCGCCACTTTCCAGGTCTCTCCGTCGCTCTTCTTGGCATGCTCATTGTGTTAACTCCCGGTACACCGAATGATAGTTTTTATGTTTTCAAGTGGTGCCCGCCCTACTTGGCATGCTGCTCATTCTGGACGTCCTGATACAGCGAATCAGTGAAGACACAGAGGTAGGGGGCCGTAAGTTATCTTCGTCTCGAGCCGAATCCTCGCGAAGTTTGTCCGCCTCCGTCCGCCCTGGCGAAAGAAGCGCGCAACCGTGTTGTTGTTCGCCACCGATTTCTACCGGTCAGCGGATACGTAGCCATCCACATCGAAGAACATCAGCCGTGCACCTCCCCCCCCCTGCATGAGTACTGCATGAATATCGAGTACACCCCAATGCGAGGGTCTATGGTCATACGACTACGGCCATGCATGAAAATGAAGTACCCCCCCCCCCGCACGCACGCATCGTGACACAGGTACAAGGTCGCCTGGAGTGGGCTAGAAGGCGGGAAGATGAACATAACGATTTCTGCAAGGGGTATCGGGACGGAAGGAATGATCGTGAGAAACGGGGCCGTTTTTTTTTTGTAAACGGTGGATGGGATGTCGCCACCCCCGCCGCTTAGATATTTCTGTACGGTTGCTATTAATAGCATCGATCTCGAACAGATTTTTTTTATCAAGGCCAGGCCGATCTATCTCACAACATCGCGATATTCTGAGTGACCGCGGCGGGATTGGGTTCACCGTAGCAGCTCCTTTTCGGGTCGGTATGATTGCGTTGTGAAGAATAGCTCGCCGTGCATGGGTCGCGGTTGCGAGAAATAATTCAAGGCAGCAAAGTAGGTTGAAAATCTTGAAAACATTTCCTCGCGAGTTTTTTGTTCCCCCGTATGTATGCCAGCGCGCTCGATAATCATCGACATGTGTGTGTACCCTGCTGCTGCTGCTGTGATTTTTTTGTTTATGTTCAGTGTTTTTGGTTTGTTCTTGGTCAAGCTTTTTGTCGTGCGTGATCGGTTTTGCTGTTTTGTGAGTGCAGTTATGATACGTGTGATAGGTTTTCTGTGTTGTGGATGCATTTCGAGGCCCGCGTTGTTATCGGACTGTTGCGAACATCTCGCGCTCCTAACTGCGGGTCGTTTGCGCCGCACACGATGAAGTAGAGACCGCGTGAAAACGGCGGGGCAGATCGGGTCACAGCGTCCACGCGTTCCACTGGCAGACGGCTTGTCACCATGTGCGCATAGCATGATCCACCACCCGTCCATGATTTTCACCCGGCGCATAGACCACCCTTGACCACGTATTTCGAAAACTGGCACCACGCCACGTTTATCCGATAGTCCGTATTGTACTCGGATGTCTTATCCTGTGTTAACTCGGGGTGTTTTTGTCAGCTTTTCTGTCTGAAGATGAATGCGCAAGCCTGCATCGAGCCCCACCCCCCCCCCCCCCCCCCCGGCTGTCTTCGTCACTTTGCTGGGGCTTTGTTTTGCGCTGGGTGCGTCGTTCCGTGGGATCCTCCTCGTGCGTCGTCGAGACAGGCCATTGGGTTTGGAGGGGGCGGGATGAATACAGCGCGCGACTTCGTACTCTGCGAAGTTTTCTCGGATAGCATGGCCGTGTGCACAGACCACAAGCAGACCGACAAGTGAGTGGGTTTCATATCGGTTACCAATGCTTGACGTTGATGCAGCTCAAAGGTCTGATCACGATGACGCGCCATGACATTTTTTTGTTTCCCTGTTCCGACACCCGCTCAAGCAGGACACCGCTCGCGTTCAACATCTATATGAATGTTTGATCTACTTGCGCGATGGGAATGCTGGGGTAGGGCTCCACCCGGATAAACGTTGTGCTACGATCGATTTTTTTTATGTGCGGCCTACCGCACAGCCTCCTCCTGTGGTAAACCCTCCCCCTCCACCTCCCCATGTCTTCTGCTGGCCGGAAATCGCTTAGCTTTGACTACAGGAAACGTCAGTTACTCTAATTTCAAGATGCATGTCTCCAAAAAGTGGATGCAGTGCTAAACGGGTTGAGCGGGAACGCCAACACCTCTTGTCGTTGAAGTTGGCCTAGCAGCCTCTAGTCCTACGAAAACCTCATGAAGGCGTTTCTGAAGTGTTACCCCCCCCCCCTATAAATATATTACTTCGTATATAGTTATAGGTTGGGTTGGCGTCGGTTGGCGACGACGCTGTAAAACGCGCCTCTCACTGCGTGAACTAGACACCCAGGGTACCGTTTTTTTGTTTTTGGCGGTCACTAAGGCTTGCGGTCGAGTAAGATCATTTGTGCGGGGTGGAGAACCTTTGCTCCGCACAAGGAGAATGGTCGTATCACGTAGTGTGTATATGGTAAGGCACCCGTGAGGCAGTTACATAGTGCTCCCACTGCTGTCTCAGGAAGTGGCCAAACCATAAATTACATTAACGCATTGAAGCTGTCATCCATATGCAAGTCCGCCTCACAGGCGGTTCTTAGCAGGATGCAGCTCACCCTTCATGCGACTCGCCGAACACCTCACGGCGCTTCGCGCTTGGTGCTAGCAATGTCTGCCTGGTCGGTGAAAACCCGACATGCCCCGTCCCGGCATTGTAGGGATGCGAGGGTCTATGGTCATACGACTACGGCCATACATGAAAATGAAGTACACCCCCCCCCCCCCGCCCGCCGCTCCTCCTCGTGCATTACGTATGGTACGTTCCTCCCTCGCCTTGCAGCCGGGAGCCGCCACCTCCTGACGATAACCAGGACGAGGGAGACTGTGCGCTTGATGTCGTAGGCGTTGAATATAACGGAGAGTGGACGAGCGTGACATTCTCCCGCTGTGGCTCGGGAAACGATGATACCGTGAGTGCCTGTTAGGAACGTGCAGCAGTGGTACGACTCGGCAGCAGCTCACGATTATCACACCTCTCAACTGCCGACCATCGACGCCGGTCGCGTATCCCTGCTTCTCGTGGCACCTATCGTATGTTTCCCCTTTTATTTGTTGCTGCAAGAACAATGTCATACTAATTCCGAGTAGTTCGTCCCCCGAAAAAGTGGGTGCAAAATCTGCAGGGGTTGAGGTAAGATTCGTGCACTACCGCCTTTGTTTTTATAGGCATGTGCGAAGTTTCGGTGTTTCGTTTATTCAATATATCTCGACCATTTGGGTCTTGCATCTTGCACAAAGCGCGCACCACCTTTTTTTGCCCGCAGCCGTCCGACGCATACCGGTGTGTACCAGACGCACGTAAACACGCGTCTTGTTTCGAGGTAGGTTACCCAACATGCCCGCCAGAGTCCAGAGTCCAAGTCAGCATGGAAATCTTCCCCCCAAACATATGCTCGACCTTTTTCCACAGCAGCCAACTAACTAACTGGCTGTCAAGCTTTCTTTTTTTTGCCGCATCAAGGCCTGTCATCAACAAATCTCCAAACTGACACGTGTCGCAACATTTGTGTCAAAATAATTATTATCTCCATTGCCATCGCCACCAACCTAGAGATCTTGGCCCCTTTTGCGATTAGCCGGAGCACTTCCTCGGTGCCCTAAATCTCCCTATGTAGATCCTACTCTCGTTTTCGCGTATCTCGCGTATCTATTTCGAAACGTAACACTTGGTGACACACCAGTCCGTTCCGCCACCTTATGTTGAGACATATTTGTTACTACCTTTTTTTTTTCAGAGTTCCCCAGCATCGTGGTGTATATATTTATATTCCGAAACATTGAATACGCCCGTTGCCAACAACGCCCCCCCCCCCTCGGAGACATGCCTCCAAGTTCAGCATGTAAAATTCGCGAAGTTTTCATAATGTAACGTACCCTTTAACCGCCCCCCCCCTCCCCCTGTCCATTGACGGCGATTGACGGCGAGGCTGTCACGTCGGGAGAAACACAATCTGCACGACCGCTTTGAGTCGGCATCCATCCCCGCTTTTTTTATCCATTTTTATTAAAAACAAAAAATCGCTTTTTGGAAAAATGAAGAAAAACAAATTCGACGTGCGGGGCGGCGAGATGAGTCAACTACTGTGACCTCACTCAAAGCACCGTCATGAAATTTATCGGGCGCCGGCTCAACTGTCCGACGCAACGCATTTATTTGTTTTCACAAAACACACAGCTTGAAAAGCTGGATGAAAAAAAACAAAAACAAAACAAAATGGTCGAACTAAAACAAGAAACAAAAAATTGGTCGGACTCACAACTGCCGTATTACTTGTGACACGTTTCTTGATATGAACGTGGAACATAGAGCGCGCACGGTCGATGTATCAGGCAGCTCGCGTGAAAATATGAGTATCAGTCGCTCAAATGGGTCGAACTCGCAGCTGATATATTTTGCAATGATTGTTTTTCTTTTTTCAACTGTTGTATTATTCTTCGCCTTCACCGATTTGTTGTGAAGCGAGTGTTTAGATTGGTTTGAAAGCCGCCTGCCCCCAAGAAAAATAGAAGCATCGTCGTTCATCTTTGTCGTCGTCGTTGCCCTTCTTCCCCCTCTTCGCTTCTCTGGTAGAAAAGGCGTGAAAATATTGTTTAGCACACTTCCACAACTAAAGCAATCTCCCTCTTCTCCCACCACCCCGGTTGCTTTTACCAATCGGTACGTAGGACTGTGAAAATATGGTTTAGCACACTTCTACAACTAAAAGAATCTCCCTCTTCTGCCACCACCGCGGTTGATTTTACCAATCGGTACGTAGGAGTGTGACAGATATTGTTTAGCACACTTCCACAACTAAAAGAATCTCCCTCTTCTGCCACCACCCCGGTTGCTTTTACCAATCGGTACGTAGGACTTCGACCTCGCTGGCGACATCTCCGATGACGTAGACACTGAAATCGTCTACTCGTGGCGGTCGGGCCCGGGCGTCACCGACCAGCACCCGACCAGCCAGCGGGGGGCTGCCGCGGTGAACTTTAAAGACGGCACCGCCTCTTGCGACGATGCCAGCGAGTACTTCGCCCTCCACGGTGCCCTTCTGCTGTTTGCGTGGATGGTCATCGCGCCATTCGGCATCTATCAAGCCAGGTGAGGTATCCTTTTTGAGTCCTGCATTCTTGCCTGCTTGCCTTGCTTGCCTTGCTTGCCTTGCTTGCCTTGCTTGCCTTGCTTGCCTTGCTTGCCTTGCTTGCCTTGCTTGCCTTGCTTGCCTTGCTTGCCTTGCTTGCCTTGCTTGCCTTGCTTGCCTTGCTTGCCTTGCTTGCCTTGCTTGCCTTGCTTGCCTTGCTTGCCTTGCTTGCCTTGCTTGCCTTGCTTGCCTTGCTTGCCTTGCTTGCCTTGCTTGCCTTGCTTGCCTTGCTTGCCTTGCTTGCCTTGCTTGCCTTGCTTGCCTTGCTTGCCTTGCTTGCCTTGCTTGCCTTGCTTGCCTTGCTTGCCTTGCTTGCCTTGCTTGCCTTGCTTGCCTTGCTTGCCTTGCTTGCCTTGCTTGCCTTGCTTGCCTTGCTTGCCTTGCTTGCCTTGCTTGCCTTGCTTGCCTTGCTTGCCTTGCTTGCCTTGCTTGCCTTGCTTGCCTTGCTTGCCTTGCTTGCCTTGCTTGCCTTGCTTGCCTTGCTTGCCTTGCTTGCCTTGCTTGCCTTGCTTGCCTTGCTTGCCTTGCTTGCCTTGCTTGCCTTGCTTGCCTTGCTTGCCTTGCTTGCCTTGCTTGCCTTGCTTGCCTTGCTTGCCTTGCTTGCCTTGCTTGCCTTGCTTGCCTTGCTTGCCTTGCTTGCCTTGCTTGCCTTGCTTGCCTTGCTTGCCTTGCTTGCCTTGCTTGCCTTGCTTGCCTTGCTTGCCTTGCTTGCCTTGCTTGCCTTGCTTGCCTTGCTTGCCTTGCTTGCCTTGCTTGCCTTGCTTGCCTTGCTTGCCTTGCTTGCCTTGCTTGCCTTGCTTGCCTTGCTTGCCTTGCTTGCCTTGCTTGCCTTGCTTGCCTTGCTTGCCTTGCTTGCCTTGCTTGCCTTGCTTGCCTTGCTTGCCTTGCTTGCCTTGCTTGCCTTGCTTGCCTTGCTTGCCTTGCTTGCCTTGCTTGCCTTGCTTGCCTTGCTTGCCTTGCTTGCCTTGCTTGCCTTGCTTGCCTTGCTTGCCTTGCTTGCCTTGCTTGCCTTGCTTGCCTTGCTTGCCTTGCTTGCCTTGCTTGCCTTGCTTGCCTTGCTTGCCTTGCTTGCCTTGCTTGCCTTGCTTGCCTTGCTTGCCTTGCTTGCCTTGCTTGCCTTGCTTGCCTTGCTTGCCTTGCTTGCCTTGCTTGCCTTGCTTGCCTTGCTTGCCTTGCTTGCCTTGCTTGCCTTGCTTGCCTTGCTTGCCTTGCTTGCCTTGCTTGCCTTGCTTGCCTTGCTTGCCTTGCTTGCCTTGCTTGCCTTGCTTGCCTTGCTTGCCTTGCTTGCCTTGCTTGCCTTGCTTGCCTTGCTTGCCTTGCTTGCCTTGCTTGCCTTGCTTGCCTTGCTTGCCTTGCTTGCCTTGCTTGCCTTGCTTGCCTTGCTTGCCTTGCTTGCCTTGCTTGCCTTGCTTGCCTTGCTTGCCTTGCTTGCCTTGCTTGCCTTGCTTGCCTTGCTTGCCTTGCTTGCCTTGCTTGCCTTGCTTGCCTTGCTTGCCTTGCTTGCCTTGCTTGCCTTGCTTGCCTTGCTTGCCTTGCTTGCCTTGCTTGCCTTGCTTGCCTTGCTTGCCTTGCTTGCCTTGCTTGCCTTGCTTGCCTTGCTTGCCTTGCTTGCCTTGCTTGCCTTGCTTGCCTTGCTTGCCTTGCTTGCCTTGCTTGCCTTGCTTGCCTTGCTTGCCTTGCTTGCCTTGCTTGCCTTGCTTGCCTTGCTTGCCTTGCTTGCCTTGCTTGCCTTGCTTGCCTTGCTTGCCTTGCTTGCCTTGCTTGCCTTGCTTGCCTTGCTTGCCTTGCTTGCCTTGCTTGCCTTGCTTGCCTTGCTTGCCTTGCTTGCCTTGCTTGCCTTGCTTGCCTTGCTTGCCTTGCTTGCCTTGCTTGCCTTGCTTGCCTTGCTTGCCTTGCTTGCCTTGCTTGCCTTGCTTGCCTTGCTTGCCTTGCTTGCCTTGCTTGCCTTGCTTGCCTTGCTTGCCTTGCTTGCCTTGCTTGCCTTGCTTGCCTTGCTTGCCTTGCTTGCCTTGCTTGCCTTGCTTGCCTTGCTTGCCTTGCTTGCCTTGCTTGCCTTGCTTGCCTTGCTTGCCTTGCTTGCCTTGCTTGCCTTGCTTGCCTTGCTTGCCTTGCTTGCCTTGCTTGCCTTGCTTGCCTTGCTTGCCTTGCTTGCCTTGCTTGCCTTGCTTGCCTTGCTTGCCTTGCTTGCCTTGCTTGCCTTGCTTGCCTTGCTTGCCTTGCTTGCCTTGCTTGCCTTGCTTGCCTTGCTTGCCTTGCTTGCCTTGCTTGCCTTGCTTGCCTTGCTTGCCTTGCTTGCCTTGCTTGCCTTGCTTGCCTTGCTTGCCTTGCTTGCCTTGCTTGCCTTGCTTGCCTTGCTTGCCTTGCTTGCCTTGCTTGCCTTGCTTGCCTTGCTTGCCTTGCTTGCCTTGCTTGCCTTGCTTGCCTTGCTTGCCTTGCTTGCCTTGCTTGCCTTGCTTGCCTTGCTTGCCTTGCTTGCCTTGCTTGCCTTGCTTGCCTTGCTTGCCTTGCTTGCCTTGCTTGCCTTGCTTGCCTTGCTTGCCTTGCTTGCCTTGCTTGCCTTGCTTGCCTTGCTTGCCTTGCTTGCCTTGCTTGCCTTGCTTGCCTTGCTTGCCTTGCTTGCCTTGCTTGCCTTGCTTGCCTTGCTTGCCTTGCTTGCCTTGCTTGCCTTGCTTGCCTTGCTTGCCTTGCTTGCCTTGCTTGCCTTGCTTGCCTTGCTTGCCTTGCTTGCCTTGCTTGCCTTGCTTGCCTTGCTTGCCTTGCTTGCCTTGCTTGCCTTGCTTGCCTTGCTTGCCTTGCTTGCCTTGCTTGCCTTGCTTGCCTTGCTTGCCTTGCTTGCCTTGCTTGCCTTGCTTGCCTTGCTTGCCTTGCTTGCCTTGCTTGCCTTGCTTGCCTTGCTTGCCTTGCTTGCCTTGCTTGCCTTGCTTGCCTTGCTTGCCTTGCTTGCCTTGCTTGCCTTGCTTGCCTTGCTTGCCTTGCTTGCCTTGCTTGCCTTGCTTGCCTTGCTTGCCTTGCTTGCCTTGCTTGCCTTGCTTGCCTTGCTTGCCTTGCTTGCCTTGCTTGCCTTGCTTGCCTTGCTTGCCTTGCTTGCCTTGCTTGCCTTGCTTGCCTTGCTTGCCTTGCTTGCCTTGCTTGCCTTGCTTGCCTTGCTTGCCTTGCTTGCCTTGCTTGCCTTGCTTGCCTTGCTTGCCTTGCTTGCCTTGCTTGCCTTGCTTGCCTTGCTTGCCTTGCTTGCCTTGCTTGCCTTGCTTGCCTTGCTTGCCTTGCTTGCCTTGCTTGCCTTGCTTGCCTTGCTTGCCTTGCTTGCCTTGCTTGCCTTGCTTGCCTTGCTTGCCTTGCTTGCCTTGCTTGCCTTGCTTGCCTTGCTTGCCTTGCTTGCCTTGCTTGCCTTGCTTGCCTTGCTTGCCTTGCTTGCCTTGCTTGCCTTGCTTGCCTTGCTTGCCTTGCTTGCCTTGCTTGCCTTGCTTGCCTTGCTTGCCTTGCTTGCCTTGCTTGCCTTGCTTGCCTTGCTTGCCTTGCTTGCCTTGCTTGCCTTGCTTGCCTTGCTTGCCTTGCTTGCCTTGCTTGCCTTGCTTGCCTTGCTTGCCTTGCTTGCCTTGCTTGCCTTGCTTGCCTTGCTTGCCTTGCTTGCCTTGCTTGCCTTGCTTGCCTTGCTTGCCTGCGCCTGTCTGGTCGACCATGTATTGTTTTCCGAGTCCCGCCCGGGAAGGACGGCGACTTACTATGGTCCGAGACAAAACGCCGATTTTAGAAGAAGACTAAAACGCTGCTGAGGCTGACAACGATTTTGGTTTTTAGCGTTTTGTTTACAACAGCACCTGCACCAGGCGGTGGTTTTGCCTGGCCAGGGCAGGAGTTCGTGCTTGGATATCTAGTGTAGTGTACATGTCTCAAACGGCTACCCGTACCTTGAGGGCTATTTAACGTGTCTCTCTTTAGCCACGGATGCGGTTGCTCCCCACCTCCCCGCCCTCATGTTCAGCAGATTTTTCCGGTCAAAAAGGCGTCGAGCTCTCCGAGGCCGGCAAGTAGCCAGAACCCCCCCCCCCCCCCCCGATATTTCAGCATGCGCGCTTGTAGATTCACGGGGAAACGGTCTGTTGCTGCTCGGGAGACCGTTCAACCCGCAAGCGCTCGCGCATACCACGCGGACTCACCCTCTCTTGTTTTTCTCTTTTTGTCGTGGCAACCCAGGTACCGTAAAGGTAAGGAGACGATTATTGGTAACCTCTGGTGGGAGATGCACGAGGAGTGCATGGTGATCTGCGCCGAGGCGTTGCTTCCTCTCGCCATCACGGCCATCTTCACCACGGGAGGCCCGCACAACTCGGAGCACGCCAAGTGGGGTGAGGACGCCAGGGGAGGGGAGACAAGAGGCGGAGTTAAAGGGAGGGGAGGGGGGGGGGAGGGGGTACTTCATTTTCATGCATGGCCGTTGTCGTATGACCATAGACCCTCGCATCCCTACAATGCCGAGACGGAGCATGTGGGGTTTTCACTGACCAGGCAGACATTGCTATTAGCACCAAGCGCGAAACGCCGTGAGGTGTTGGGCGAGTCTTCATGTTCATGCATGGCCGTAGTCGTATGACCATAGGAGGAGGGGGGGGGGGGGGGACCCCGTGGGGGGGGGTACTCACGTGTTGCTTGCTTTAGTCTTTTGGTCCTTGACTACGCATTATTTTCGAGACGGAGCACCGTTCCTACTCTTAATAGTGTAAACGATAAAAGTGTTTAGGCGGAGGGGCTCAAGAGGTAAAGGGGAGGGGGGCATTCCTGTGCAACCAACGACACGTATTTTTATGAATGAAAGTGTGGTGGGCTTGAGCTTGAGTTTTACTATTCCGCCCGAGGATTAGAAACAACAACGGGAACGCCTTGGTTATGCGAGACAAACGAGAACTTAATTAAGCTGTATTGTGCTGTGTATGCTGCTCGATTTTTGTTTGTGGTGTGGATTGAATGTGGAAGGGACCCTTGCTTCGGGTACGAATGTTCCGGTGTTCTTATCGTGGTCTCCATCCTCCCTCCCTCCCTCACTCACTCCCTCCGCCCCTCGTTAAAGGTTTCTATATGATCGGGGCGGTGTTTCTGCAGCTCGTGACGGGGTGGGCCCGTGCGAGGGCGCTGGAGGCCAAGGGCAATAACTTCTCGCTGTTCCACAGGGTACGTTCGGCGCTGCGTGTCGTACATTAATCGGGGTCTCATGTCTACTTGAAGTACGAGGTTTCGGCAACAGTGAGGGGCTTCGTGTTCCATGCTGCGAGGGTGTGTCCCGCTCGTGTGCACTTACTATATACCGTCGACCGCCGCGTTGTTGTTTGTTTTTTGTCATTCTTATTGTTGAGACCATTTTTTTGTTTGGGATTACGCAACCTTTTTTTGTCCGTTCTTCCCCTTGCTTGCTTGGCAGCTGAACAAGCACTTCCACATCTATGCCGGGTGGTTCGCCTACCTGTCCGGCCTCGTGCAATGCTACCGCGGCCTCGAACTCGTCTCCGGTGCGGAGAAGCTCATCTTGCCCGCGGGCGACATTAACTTCACGGTCAGTCTACACGTGCACCTATAATTTTTTCCGTATGCGCGTCCGTCCGTACGTGCGTGTGGCGTGCGTGCGCGTGTTTAAGAGCGCGTGCGTGGGCGCGTCCCTGTCTGCGGAACTTTTTTTTCGATCGCCAATTGATTAGCCTTCTCGTACAGGTGTCTGCGGGACGGTCGAGAGAGATGCAAATTAATGTTTCGTATGTATCAACACTGAGCTCCGCTCGCCGGGGGCATGGGCTCAGTTAGGTGTTTTGAGGCGCAGTATGTTTTATGTGGCGATGGTGCTCACGTACGTGCTGTAGCTCCTCCCGGCAGCAAGGCGTGAGCCAAAGAGAGCAAAGGGAAAGGAAGTCGTAGGACGAATTGATGAGGGGAACAAAATGAAGACAGATGATACCGTAGCAGTAGTAGTCGTCACAGCAAACACTCAAAAGGTCCGACATTCATCGTCCTCTTGCCTCTCGGGGGAATGCTCTTGTTGCGTCGTGAGGCAAATGCGAGGCGGGACTTGGTTTCGTCTCGAGGAGGAGAGACCTTGTTTCTGTTCCCCCCACAAACATGATTTTCTCATTTTTTTATTTGGGAGTCGAAAATACGACAGCACAACGCTTGTCAAATGTCCGGGTAGTGTGGACAAGAAAACGGGGTAATCAGGCCGAACTGTATGTTTAGCTGACCAATCAAAAACGCCGGAGTTGAAGCGTGTCCCAATGACCCGCACCGTTCCTTCTTCCCCCATCCGACATTGAAAACAGCTTGGAAACTTCATGGTCGTGACGAAATTGCTGGTTCCGATATGGCTTGGGATTGTGCCTGTTTTCTTCCTTTACCTGGAAGTGCGGAAGCAGTTTGCGCGGGTGAGCAAGCACAGCGGAGGCGGGGATAGAGGGGGGGGGTGTACTTCATATTTCATGCATGGCCATAGTCGTATGACCATAGACCCTCGCATCCCTACAATGCCGGGAGGGAGCATGTCGGGTTTTCACCGACCAGGCAGGCACTGCTAGCACCAAGCGCGAAGCGCCGTTATGTGTTGGGCGAGTCGCATGAAAAGTGAGCTGCATCCTACTAAGAACCGCTTGTGAGGCGGACTTGCAGGGGTTGGCTGAGCGGAGGGACGAGGATTGTTGTCGAGATTGGATGCTGTGCACAGCAGTGAGCGTTTTTCGCTCGCTGGATAAGCAATGTGTGTTCTTCGGTTGTGTCTTGGTGCCGTCGTTTTCCTCACGCTGGAAATCTCTGCGAGGCGGGAGGAAGAAGTCGGGAACCGATAGACAGGACCGAGATTTTAGAGGTGCTGTGCCCCCCAAGAAGCACCGTGTACTGCAGTAAGCCTTGGTCTCTTGGGGATTCGTCGGACGATTTTGACGCGAGGTGCACAAGAAATGGCGTGCGTGGGAAGTTTGTTCAAGCGTGATGGCTCCGGCATGGTTGATTCGCCTCCGTAACGCTCTCCACCGTGTCATTTGTTTCAATGCCCCCATTGGTTTTTTTTGTTTGTTTTTTTCTAGCTGCCCACTCTTTGCTGTGCATCTGTCGGTCGTACTCCTCTCGCCGCATCCATCGTTTTTTTATTATGGTGGCGCTTGACGTAAAGTAGGGGTGGGTGTCTTTCTCCCTCCCCCATTCCGATTGCATACCTTCCGTTTTTGATCGTCGTGGGGTAGGGCTAATGCTGCATAACTCTGACCGCGAAGGTTTGAGGTAAAAATCAGGTGGGGCATGCTTTCACGCGGATGATTTTAATCCTCCTTGTTCCGATTCCGTTCCGTGGTCTCAGTTGAATGCCTCGCCGTAGAATATACCTCCAGAAAAAAGAAAAAAAAATGGATGCCACTCACGACGCAGGCCACGCGCGCGTTTTTTTTTTTTCCCGTCCCATTTATTACCTTCGCCCTTCCTTTATCTCTCCTTCCTAGTCGTAAATCAGATGTATGGGGTCACAAAGTAGGATCCTCTCCCTCCTCCCCCATTCTTGTTCGTGCCTTTCATTTTTATCGCGTGAGAAGACTTCAGCCCTTTCTTCCCTCGTCGACCCGCATCGAATTGTTGTGCCTACCCACGCTACTAGGCGCTCTCAGCTGCTGATTCCGTTTTTTTTTGTTTTGTACCTGATTTAGTTGCGGGGGTTATTCCTCGTGTACTTGGTATGCGCGGGCGCAAGCGCGAGCGCGAGCGCATAGCACGTACAGATGGAAAAAAAAAAAATACGAGGAGAGGAGAGGGCCCAACGCACCTCGACACAAACAAACGTGTCGTGTCGGTTCTCCGTCCGGACAACGACGGAAATACCTGGTAGGTGGTATTTGCACTACTGGTTTCGATGGAAATGGTTGGAGGGGGTGGTGTAAACTGATCGCTTGTTGTTGTCGTTGGTGGTGCGTGACGCATGCAGTATTTCACGAAGGGCGCGGCCAACCTGTGCGGTGTCGTGGAGATCGTCAACGAGGACTTCGCCGACGACGCCCTCAAGAAGGAGGTTGAGGACCGGCTTATGCCTAGGACGGAGGAGCTACCCATTTACAGCACGCACGAGTTCAACGACAAGGTATATAGATAACGGGGGTGGGGGCCTGTCGATTTGTTGTTTTCTTGTTGGTGCATCACGCTCTTTCTTTCTTTTTTTCTTTCCCTATTTGTTCTCTTCTTTTTTTCTTCTTGATTTTCTTTTCTTTTTGTCTTTTTTTTTCTTTCTTTCTTTGTTTTCTTTCTTTTTACTCTCTTTCTCTCGTTCTCTGTCTCAGGTTCTTGTCTCAAGCATTGCCGTGATATTTATATCACACATCTACGATGTCTCGTTGTCTTTTGTTTCCATCCTTTGCCGCCAAATTTCCTCCCCATCATAACAGTATTTTCGAACTATTTGTGAAGTGTTGCTTAAACGCCCTCACCGCAACGCTAAGGTCCTCCAAAACCGAGACGGTTGCAACTTTAACTTTGTTGAGGGTGCCGTATTCCCACCAACATTTACTCTAGCGCGCGGACAAAATCGCGTTCGCGTCCACGCGGTCGTTGCCTGAAAACGTAAAACAGCCGCCAAGCCACCTCTGCCCCCCAACACCCCCCTACCCCCTCTCACCGACGGCGCTTGTATGACACAAAAAAAAAAAACTCCGCCGCCGCAAGAACCAGGCGAGACGAGACGAATGCCGCTACCATGTTAACTCCCTCGAAACGGCAAAACTAAAACCCAGGCAAGCACTTCTCCTAGCGCGTCGCGTTGTGTCCTCCAAGGGTACCAAGCGGGAGGTAGAGCAAGCACCCCCCCCCCAAACTTTTACTCCACTCTGCCACCGCCATCGCCTCCTTATGCCCCCATCCAGATATTGAACGGGCGCGCGTGGGTGATCGTGGACGGAGCGGTTCTCGACGTTTCGAGCTTTGCCAAGCGACACCCCGGCGGCGCTCGTGTGATCATGAACGCTATGGGTACGGACGTGACGTCGGAGATCATAGGAGAAGACGCCTCCATCGGGAACGCCAACATGACCTTCGCCCCGCACGCTCACACCGACGTAAGTAGCTGCACCCCCCCCCAG